>CBVK0101586366.1:0-24345 GCA_900067695.1 Picea abies | reverse complement strand
AGGAATTATCCCAATAACATAATAAATCATGAAGACTAAAGCTATCAAAACATATTATCATATCAGGATAAACAAAACTTAAATGAAGACACCATCCAAAAGAAGGTAAAGGTGAAATGTGCATTGTTGTTCCATTAAAGTCTATCAATCAAATGTCCATCTTTTGCCCTAGGTGAGGATGCCTTCATTCCAAAAATATCTAGTATTTAAAAAGTTCAGTCAAGCTAAACATCTTATCTTGTGGGATAAGATTAAATTTCAAAATGATTTAATAATTACAAAATAGAGGGTAATAGAACCACTCCATATCACATTGTATCTCTCAAAACTATAAAAAGATTGTTTCTGTTTACAAAAGATGAGCCAAAGAAATGGCTAATAAGCTCAGAAATGGTCCATATCATCAAATCACCACCAGCTACACGATATCCTGAAAGGAAAAACAAAAATAAAGGAGTTTAGATATTATTCTAACCAGTAATTTCCAAAAATTTGAATGAGAATAGACTAGCTATAGAATCAGCTGATTATGTAGCTAGTTTTATTTTAAACAACATAAATCTAATTAAATCTATATTAATAGAAAAACTAAATAAAAACACAAATAAGATAAACAAACAAATATTTACCTCTTAACTGCATAATAAATTTGACTCATAAGACCTCAGAGTTAACTACTCCTGTAACAGACTCAACATTCTTTATTATTACATTTCCAGTTCTTTTCAAGAACTTCCCTTTCCTTTGAGCATTGAACTTTAGTCTGTGATTTTCATTAATTAATGAGTTGATCTAAGTGGTGATGTTTTTCATTTACAATTGAAGGGAAGGTATATTTGTGTAGTATTTGTTGATCCAAAACAAACAAACCTCACACCGTGGATCTGGAACAGTTGTTTGAGGATATCCATGTCCGTGTGTCAGAATGATACCACTATTATCTGTGGGTTCTTCACCAAATTTGATCCCTAGAAAACCTTCTCTATGCTTCAGGCATGGTGGCAAATTGTCTACGAAATCGTAGGTCTGGCTGAGATCTGGTTTGAGGTAACTTAGGTCTTCTTTTGCCAAGAACTTGTCGATATCAAAATCAGAGCTCTCATGGACCTCGATCAATTTGATCGAGCTCAAATGATACTTTGATTTATTTCGTAGCCTCCTAGAAATTAATCTCCCTACACTTTTGTTTTTAAACCCTATATCTGAGTAATTTTTAGACAGTTTGCATGAGGGCCTAGTTGCGGTTTTTGTAAAGGTGTTAGGGAAAGCGTACTTCTCGTGGTCATGAAATTTAGAGGCTCTTGGGTCAGCATCTTTTTTCTTGGACATAGGCTCATCGAGTGCGGCCCGATCATAGGGTTCTTTAGATGAGGAGACTGTTTTGTCAATGGAAGGGATTGGGGTTTCTTCTAACATGGGCTTATCAACCTCTATGGGGCTGGATGTATCAAATCAATTTTGAGATAGGAAAGTGTCCCAATCGTCGCCCTGCAATTTTAAATGATGGACTAACAACATCCTTATCAACCCATGATGAAATAAACTGGAATTTAAACACCATCTCTTATACCTCTTGGCCATCTTATATAAACTTCTCAATAAATAGAAAGGCATGTTAAATTGGAAATCGATGACGTTCATTAACAGTCTTATGTGATACAGAAAGCTGATGCCAAAGCAACCCTTGCATGTAAAAAATTGTCTCAAGATTGCCAATAAACCATGCCACCTAGTTTTTAACAGAGATATAGGCATCCCTTTATCACAACACTGGATATTCTGAGAGGTAAAGAACAAACTCCATGGAACGTCCTCCAATTTGGTATTCTTAAACCATTTTTTCCTGCTAAGTGAAAGACCTGTTGCCTGACTTAAAAACTCCTTGATGACTTCGATTTGAACATCTCCTACTTTGGCTTGGCATCCATCAAAAGAGAGGGAAAACTCCTAGGCTGTTTGCAAGTTGAAACCTTGAAATCTCTCAATAAATTCAAGACATACTTGACCCTTAAGGTCTTCCCTTGCGTCGTGATACATGAGAAGGATTTGTGATCCATTTGGTTCTATACAGACAATAGGGGCCATGTGGATTCATACAAGAAGTCATGGGGGCAACAGAATCCACTGCAAGCAAGAAGGGTTTCACAGAACAGGAAGAACCAGGGCTAAAACCAAGGAAATAAAACCCTTGCATGAATTAAATGGAGGAATAAGGGGTTTCATAAGAGAATTGAGTATTGTGTGTAATGAATCCCTGAGGGTACAAAACAAATCTCGATACTTAACTTGAAATGACGGACATGTCATTTTCAAAAATCCACTATCAACAGAGTACAAAATACGACCAAATGTGTTTAAGTATCATCATTGTGAAAAGGGTGGAGTTGTTCATTATAAGGTTCTTGAAAAATGAAAGCATAGCTACCATAGAGAGGATTTACCAATTATCATACATGAAACAAACTCATAGACTAACATTAATTGATTCTTGGTGTATTATTTAAAGGTCTAGAGTAAACCTCATAAAAATGACCAATTTTAAAACAACTAATTTATTGACATGAGATAGGCCTTAAAGAAAAATATCATTCTTAAAAAGGTTTGTATGATCATTTATTCTCCTAGGGAAATAATCCTTAAATTCAAATGCAATAAATTCAAAAGTTTCAATGCTTCGTTCATGCTTTCAGTGATGAACGAAGCATGAAAATGAGAACCAGGAAAAATAAAATCTTTTTATAGCCCAAAAATCATCTTTCAAGTAGCAATGTTCATGTGATTAAGCAGAGGCAATGACAAAATTTATTATTTGTCGCTTTGAGAAGTGAAAATATTGTGGGCCTTCCAACAATGGCGACTTGCTGGGAGAAGCAGTTATCTCTTTATCACCAACGAGCTCATGTTAGGATTGTTAGAATGATTGCAAATCAAAGAACATCTGAAGGACATCAAGCATCTCGATAATCATTACACGGTCCAGCTTCAGACATCTTTCTATTAGAATGAAACCTGGTGACAATTTTTTAAAAAATGAGAGAAATGATGCTCAAGTCAATGGCTCTGATACTGCTGACAAGTCCACTACTGCCAGTAGGCATCCATAGCCTCGGTAGGGATGTCAGTTAACCCACTCTGACGCCTCTATCTTTTCCAATAAATTTCAATTCAAAATGCAGGATGCTTATGACCAATATCAAAATTTATACCCGAAAATATTTCTTGAACCTGACATTGCTTCACTGCCAGCGGGCCTATTCAGTGCCCTAGTGAAGTTGTCTTGGCATCATGCATGAATTTACCCACTGCCAACAGACCTTTTCAGTATCCCAATGGGTTTACAAACACTTCCCACAACTCTTGAGAATTTATCCTAGTTTTACAACACTTGTTATTTTCCAGACTTTTAATTTTTTTCTTGATAACCTTCATTATGATCTGAAAATAGTTTACTGATGAAACTAATTTTTTGAGGACAGGAAGGCATCCTTGAGCCGCTTTCTTAAAAGCATGGACAACGTAAAGAGATTTTAATGATAGTCGTTGCTGCTCATAATTGCAAAGTGAAACCATGAAATCAATTCTAAACAGAAAAACATCTTTAACTAGTCTGTGTTTCAGGAAATTATATCAGTTGATGCTCTGAAATTCCTTGACAATTGTTTTAAGATGGACCATTATGTTTTCCTTCTTTGAACCAAATCGTGATATACACATGTTTTAACTAGAAGGCAGATGAAAACCAATAAAATGAAAATGAAATAGAAAGAAGAAACCAAAACAAATCAAAACAGAAAAATATGTACAAAAGGTGTATTGGGGACTTGTTAGGCAAAATACCTTTTGAGATATTGGCCATTCATTGGGAAGGTGTCTGGTTGTCCCTCTAAATTCTGCAAGTGGAAATAACTAGGACCTAGTTTTTCAGCGATTCAGAAGGGTCCCAACCACAGATTCTAGAACTTGGTATGTTCCCCCTTTCCCTGATGAGGTGTATCCCACTTGAGGACCAAATCTTCTATCTCAAAATTTCTTTTTGAAGAAGACTTTGAATCAAACCAACTCTTAACAATATGTTGATGCTGATCCAGTCTTTCTTTCACTTGGAATCTTACCTCTTCTAACTTCAGCAAAGCATTAATCCAACTTTCCAGAAGAGGACAATCCTCTTCCTGAACGTTTTGTGATAATTGTAGAGAGGAAAGAAGAAAATGAGGAGGGAGAATTGCTTCCCTTCTATAAACTAGAAAGAAGAGGGAATTACCAACAACAGTTTTCAGAGTCACCCTATCATCCCAGATTGCATTAAAAAGTGAGTTGTGCCAATTTTTGTGGTTTTCGGAAACTGTCCTCTTGATGATTTTGATCAGGTTTTTGTTTTTCGATTCTACTAAACCGTTTCCTTGGGGGTAATAGATGGTAGAATATTTCAGTTTTATCCATTTTTATAAAGAAAAGACACTCATATTGAGGGATGAAAAATAGGAATCATTATCGAAGACCAAACATTCAGGAATACCGAATTGAGTAATGATGTTTGAATTAAGGAAAGAATTACTTGACTGGTGTTTACCACTTTTAATGGTGCACCCTTGGACCATCTGGTAAAATAGTCCCTTGCTGTAATGATTTATTTATGCCGCTGCAAGGAAGTGGGATTGATAGGGCCAATGAAGTCAAGACCCCATTGCTGAAAAGGGAAATCTACTGAAATAGGTTTCAGTGGGAATGTTGCCTTCTGCACTCGTCCAGAAGCCTTTTGGCAGATTATGCATTTACGACATAATGTATGGGCATCTTTGAATAGTGTGGGTCAATAGTACCCAGATATTAATACTTTGGGAGTAGTAGTGTCTCCACTGAAGTGCCCACCAACTTCTCCTGCATGCAATTCATATAACACTTTATCTACTTCGTCTCTTTCTAGACAATGCATAAGGACTTCATCAAAAAATTTGCGGAATAATACGCCATTTACCAGCTGAAAAGGTGCAGATTTTAGTGTTAATGCTCTTCCCTTTTTTTGGATCAAGATGATGAGGAGTAGAACTGTGTCTTATATAAAACTTAATGTCATCAAACCAAGAATTAGCAACATCTTGTGCACAACATATTTGACTTTGACTATGCTGATTTTTAGTTAAAACATTAATTTGACCCTGCTACTCTTCAACTGAATTAGGCACTAATTTACATAAACCTTGGCCTCTAACAATTTGCGCAGGGGTAATCTCGAGGTCATACTATTGTAATGATTTCATCTAGTTTTCACATCTTTCACCTAGTTCTTTTTGTACTAGCAAGTTTCTGATAGTAGGGTAAGTCACAATGACTTTAGTTCTGGATTTCAGTAGATATGATTGAAAATGTTTTACTTCTTTAAAAATAGTGTAATCCTATTGATCTATAGCTGGGTAGTTAATCTCTACTCCCTTGAAGGCTTAGCTCATAAAGGAAGTGGGAATTTCATTGTTTTCAGCATTCTTTTGGGTCAGCACAATGGCATAAGATTGATCAGAGGCGAACGTATAAAGAGTGAAATCTTGTGAAAAATTAGGGCTCATTAGGGAGGGAGCCTCCTCTATGGATTTTTTGATGGATTAAAAATATTGACTTTCCTGTGGTCCCCAATGATATTGAACATCCTTTTTTATTAATTTTTCCAATGGCCTCACCATTTCCGAGAAACTCGGGAGAAACCTTCTGACAAAATTTATTTGACCTAGAAAAGATTGCATAGATTTTTTGGAGGATAGGGGAGGAAGCTTGGAAATGACTTGTGTTCTTTCAAGATCAATGATCATCCCTTCATTGGATACTATGAACTTGAGTAGCTTGCCTTGTTCCACTGCAAAGACATATTTCTTAGGATTTAGAGAGATGGCGTACTTGCGGCATTGTTGTAGAACAGATCTCAGATGGAATAAGTGATCTCCTTTATTTTTGGAGAAAACAATGATGTCATCGAGATAGACCACTATGGATTGATTGATGGGACTATGAAAAGAAATATCCATTACTCTTTGGAAAGTGGCCACAACATTTATAATCCCAAAAGGCATCTTTCTATAGGCGTAGGTACCCCATGGGGTACGGAAAGTGGTTTTCAATTGGTCTGGGGGAGACATGAGGACCTGGTTGTACCCTGAAAAACCATCTAGTAGTGACAATATTTCATAATCGGATACTTGCTAGAGAATTTGTTCCATCAGAGGAATAGGATAATTGTCATTGTTAGACGCTTGGTTTAAGTTTCAAAATCAACACAGAGTCAAATTTCGCCACTTTTCTTCCTTACAGGGACAAGATTAGATACCCATTGTGTGTGCCTTACTGGAAAGATTATCTTTGCATTCAATAGTTTGTTTAGTTCTTTCTTGACCGTCGGTTTGTGTTTAGGGTGCATCTTTCCTAGCTTTTGCTGAAAAGGTTGAGTCTGGGGTTTCATGGGGATGATGTGTTATATAATGTTAGGGTCAAAATTTTTTAAATCATCGTATGTCCAAGCAAAGACATCCTTGAATTCTTTAAATAGTTTTATAAAGGCTGACTTCTCTTGCTTGGAACATCTTGTTCCCAGATTGATACATTGTGGATTATCTTTAGTCCCTAGATTTACTTTTTCATGGGTCAAGGAAGAACTATTTTTTTTACAATTTATCGATTTCCTGAATTTGTCATGCAAATCATAAAAATTTTCTAATATTACCATGGATTTAGGGATAGAATTTACTAGATATGATGTTGATTCAAGAGACCTTGGGTCCGATATTATCAAAAAATTCCAATGATCTTCATCATGGGTTCCCTCATCGATAACCACACCTCAGAAAGTGTCCTCCATCTGAAAAAAGATGATGATCTATTGATCATCATCGAACACTCTCCAGTTAGTGACGTTGTCTAAGATTGATGGTCTGAACAACAACTCAATTATTTGTTTGGAGAAAGACCTTCCACGAGAAAAAGTTTGGAAGCAACGTTCACTAACAAGTCAGCCTCAGAGTTTTTTAATCTTGGAATGGACTTAATGTTAAATGCAAAAAATTTGTGCATTAGATTCCATACCTTGGCTTGATAACTTTTCAGGTGTGGTGATAGGCAATTTATGGAATTTCTTACCTGTCTGACCAAAATTTTTGAATAACCAAATACCATTAAGTTATGTACATTCATGTCTACTTCCTTTTTGAGTCCTTCCAGAAGTGCCTCATATTCGACAATGTTGTTTGTACATTCAAATTCTAATCGGCAAGCGATCAAAGTTTTATTACCTGTTGGGTTGATGAGCACACATCCTGCACCAGCTCCTTCTTTAGATTTGGATCCATCAAAGTAGAGAAACCATATGTGAGCTTCATCGATCATATTAGGCACATTAGGTAGAACTGTTGACTATGTGCATGTCACAAGCTCAGACCATTGTTCTGGATCAATGATGATGGAAGTTTCCGCCATGAAGTTACGAAAAAATATGTTCATTCCCTACATTTCGAGTGAATTAGTGGAAGCAATAAATGGTTCATTAGCATCATTTAAATCGGTCACAGTGTGATTTAGGTAATGCGCATGATTAATGCTAATTATTCTAGGCTTTCCATTCTCTGGCAGTCACAAATGGGACTAGTCTGTCGCAAAGTATCCATGCAACTATTTAGACCAATCCCTGCTTAAAAATAAACCATATACTTCAGGTATGTCAACAACAATGATATCAATAATATGGTAAACCTTAGGATTAGAGGATAGCCTAACAAGTACATTTTTTAATTCACCAATTACCTTAACATTCATCTGATCGAGCTGAATGATTTTTAGACTGGAAGGTTGAACTTTAGCATTGATTTTTTGGTAGATAGACAAATGCATCACATTTGATGATGTGCTAGAATCTACCATGCAATTATGTACATTTCTATTGAAAATTTCAAAAGTTAATAAAAAAGGTGGGACATTTTTGCGATTATTAACAACAGAACTTTGTTGGTTTTTAGTCCTTGTCCCTGAAATTACTTTATCTACATTTGATTTAGTTTTTATTGTGAGGTCTCTTTTATCTGAGGGTTCTAGTGTTGTTTTAGTAGGGACCTTTTGAGGTGTTTTAGGACTGATTTCTGCAATTTTCTTGCTGTTCAAATTGTTGTTTTTGCTATTTTCTGCAATGTTCTAAAGCATTTTCTACAAAAGAAAAGAAAATTTCAAAAGTTCATAATAGAAGTATTAGATCTAAGTTTCTTTAGGTATTCAATCAAATCATATTCTAAAATTGGGGTTGATGAATTATTTTTTGTTTCAATTTGTTTAAATTGTTTCTGAGGTGTGTTAGTTCCTATTTCAGAAGAGGGTTTATTCTGATTTTTACTTCTAGTATTGTAAGGATGGACAGTTTCAAAATTAGCTTGAAATATGTTGTCGGGAAAATGCCCGAAGATATTGGGAGATGATTCCTCTTATTCGATTGTTTCTTCTTCAACCACATCTTCAAAATTCTCAGGGGGAACTAAGTTATCATGTGCTTCAAGGATTGTCTGTATAGCGTATTGTAAGCTTTCGAAATTCAGGCCTTCAGGGTTTGGGTTTTTCCGATTTGAGGGAAAAGGTTTTCTAAAAGGAGGTTTGTAAGTCCCTTTGCTTGAAGATGCTTCCTCAGCTGATATTCTTAAGTCTATGACTTGATTTGATAATTTTTGGATGACCTTTTGTAAACATTCCAAATCTTATCTCTCTAATTAAGTTTTGGTTTGGGGAGGTCTAGGAAGAATTTCTATTTTTTTCTTAGAAGATGGGGTAATATATGTCTCGTTACTAAGGTTAACATTTAGGCTTAAAATATCTATTTTGATTTGGCTTTCCTCCTCGAAGGAGTCTAGTAATTTTGCCTTATTAGACCTTTTAACCCAAGTTGCTACATTCTGGTGTAGGGCTTTGGTGTAATATGCGACAATGAGATTTTCAGTGGGCATTGAATCAACGGGGATTCGATTTTTTAATGTCAGGAACATTTGGTTAAAATATTTTATTTTTTCCTTAGGGTTCATCTTTAAGCTGCAGAGTTCCATGAATAAGACTTCGGGGGATTTATCATCTCTGAACTTCTCAAGGAAATAAGACTTGAATTTGTCCCAGGATACAATGGTGTGGTGTTGTTGAGAAAAATACCATGTAGAGGCATTGCCCTCAAATGTATAAGGAAAGAGTCTACATACTACATCTTCATGTTCTACACTGTCTAATGGCTAGCATGAATTTCTTTATGTGATCCTTGGTGATTTTCTTAGAGTCTGGATCGAATTTAGGTAGCCATTTCTCCAGGTGTTTAGGCAAAGGGTGTGGGGGTCTAGGTATGGCCACAACATCTTGATTGATCCAAGGTATGGAAAGATTGTTTTGATTTTCCATGGGTGTAGCTGGTGTCGAAGGATGAGATGGTTCAGATGAAGAACTACCTTCATCGAATGACTCCTGTCCTGAAGAGGAAGGATATGAATGAGGTGGTGGAGGTGGGATACCAGATCCTCTAGCTGCAGGAGTGGGCATGTGATCTAGATATGTGGGGTTTAGGAGAAAACCAGTGCCTTCAAGTTGCTCTCTGATATCAGATAAATCTATAGGTTGATTTAGTGGCCAGCCAGTTTGTCTAATATAGGCCAAAGCACCGTGTGTCCTTAGAAGTGATTGACGAACAATTTCTTATATGTCGGACCTTTGAGGGTTTGGTGTTACTGGCTCAACGGTAATCTGTGGATTTTTGTTTAAGGTAGTTGTTGCTTGAGAGGTAACGTTGTTTTCAGAATGAATCTTTGTTACTATAGGGGAGAGAGTGTGGGGGGGAGGAGTCTTGCAACTTCCACATGCCATCAATCGTATTTAGGCCCTCCTTCTAGCGCCATTTGTTGATGAGAGAAAATGATCGTCCGTCAATTGGAAGAATGAGTCTAGTATGGGGTTGTCTAAGTAACCCAAGCTGTTTGGTATAACTCGTTCTGATGGGTTTAATAGATTCGTTGGCCAATCTAAGAATCCTAAAAGAAACAAAATAAAATAAAAGAAATAAATAACTAGTTACTAAAAGCTATATATATATATATATATGCTCTAATGTGACTGTAATAGGCATATTTAAGCAACAAATAGATAACTCTCATTTATATACATTATCTACAAGCTGCAAGTTTTAATCTAAACTTACTAAACCCAATGTGAAAATCACTGCTTTGAACAAGCAGATAAAGAAAGCACATAAAAAATATTTTTGATTTTTCTTTTATAAGTCTTAAACTAATGGAAGAAAATGTTATGAAATAGAAACATATGGATAGTCAAAAGCCAAACTTTACGTTCAAATTTCAGTGATAAAAAAATAGCAGAAAAATGAAATTGAGCTAACTTGTTAGTGAGCTAATGATATGCATCCAAACATTTGTGTGATTAGAAAACATTTAACCACCTTGTCCAGGAGAGAAACCTGCAATGAACCTTAAGTCTGCTTTGAATAAATGTAGAACAATTATGTTGGCAGTTAAATTTTAATAATAGAAAGAATGATACCAATAGTTACTGTGATCTCATGATTTCAAGTAATTACATTAAGAAAAATCTGTTAGCAAACATCCTTGCATTTAATCTTTCAACGAAAATTAAAGGAGAAATCATGTAATTGAAGTTGAATAGATGATCACATGATTAATGTCTGAAGCATTATTTATGGACAACATTTATAGAGGAATTATCCCAATAACATAATAAATCATGAAGACTAAAGCTATCAAAACCTATTATCATATCAAGATAAACAAAACTTAAATGAAGACAACATCCACAAGAAGCTAAAGGCGAAATGTGCATTGTTGTTCCATTAAATTTTGTAAATCAAACGTCCATCTTCTGCCCCAGGCAAGCATGACTTCATTACAAAAATCTCTAGTATTCAAAAAGTTCAATCAAGCTAAACATCTTATCTTGTGGGATAAGATTAAATCTCAAAATGTTTTACTAATTACAAAATAGAGGGTAATAGAACCACTTAATATCACACTATATCTCTCAAAACTATAAAAAGCTTGTTTCTATTTACAAAAGATGAGCCAAAGAAATGGATACTAAGCTTAGAAATCGTCCATATCATCAGATCACCACTAGCTACATGATATCCTGAAAGGAAAAACGAAAATAAAGGAGTTTAGATATCATTCTAACCAATAATTTCCAAAAAATCGAATGAGAATAGATTGGTTACATAATCAGTTGATTCTGTAGCTAGTTTTATTTTAAACAGAAAAAATATAATTAAATCTATATTAATAGAAAAACTAAATAAAAACACAACTAAGATAAACAAACAAATCTTGACCTCTTAACTACATGCTAAATTTGACTCATAAGACCTCAGAGTTAACTACTGTTGTAACACACTCAACATTCTTTATTATTACGTTTCCAGTTCTTTTCAAGCGCTTCCCTTTCCTTTGAGCATTGAACTTTAGTCTGTGATTTTCACTCATTAATGAGTCGATCTGAGTGGTGAGGGTTTTGATTTGCAATTGAAGGGAAGGTATATCTGTGTAATATTTGTCGATCCAAAGAAAACAAACCTCACATCGTGGATCTGAAACAGTTGTTTGAGGATATCCATGTCCGTGTGTCAGAATGCTACCACTGTTGTCTGTGGGTTCTTTACCAAATTTGATCCCTCGAAAACCTTCTCTATGCTTCAGGCATGGTGGTAGATTGTCTACGAAATCATAGGTCTGGCTGAGATCTGGTTTGAGGTAACTTAGGTCTTATTTTTCTAAGAACTTCTTGATCTTAGAATCAGAGCTCTCATGGACCTCAATCGATTTGATCGAGCTCAAATGAGACTTTGATTTATTTCATAGGCTCCTAGAAATTAATCTCCCTGCCCTTTTGTTTTTAAGCCCTATATCCAAGTCATTTATAGACAGTTTGCACGAGGGCCTATTTGTTGTTTTTGCAAAGGTGTCAGGGCAGGTGTACTATTCGTGGTCATGAAATTCAGAGGCTCTTGGGTCAACATCTTGTTTCTTGGACATAGGCTCATCGAGCGCGGCCCTATCAAAGGGTTATTCAGATGTGGAGACTTTTCTGTCAATGGAAGGGATTGGGGTTTATTCTAGAATGGCCTTATTAGCCTCTATAGGGCTAGATGTATCAAAGCCATTTTGAGATAGGAAAGTGGCCTAATCGTCACCCTGCAATTTTAAATGATGGACTAACAACATCCTTAACAGCTCATGATGAAATAAACTGGAATTAAAACACTATCTCTTATAACTCTTGGCCATCTTATATAAACTTCTCAATAAATACAAAGGCATGCTCAACTCGAAACCGATACAGAAAAACTTGGCCATCTTATGATACAGAAAAACGAGGCCAAATCGACCCTCGCATTTAACGAACTCTCTCAAGATTGCCAATAAACCGTGCCACCTAGTTTTTAACAGAGATATATGCATACCTTTATCACAACACTGGATCTTTTGAGAGGTAAAGAAAAAACTCCATGGCACCTCCTCCAATTTGGTATTCTTAAACCATTTTTTCCCGCTAAGTGGAACACCTGTTTCCTGGCTTAAAAACTCCTCGGTGAATTTGATTTGAACATTTCCTACTTTGGCTTGATAGCAATCAAAAGAGAGGGAAATATCTTGGCATGTTTGCAAGTTGAAACCTTGAAATATCTCAAGAAATTAGAGTTAGGATTGGCCCTTAAGGTCTTCCCTTGCGTCATCATAAAGGAGCAGGGTTTGCGAGCCATTTGGTTCGATACAGACAATAGGGGCCATGTGGATTCAGACAAGCAGTGACAGAGGCAACATAAGCCACTGTAAACAAGAAAGGGTTTCATAGAACATGAAGAACCAGGGATAAAACCAAGGAAATAAAACACTTGTGTGAATTAAATGGAGGAATAAGGAGTTTCATAAGAGAATCGGGAATTTTGTGTAATGAATTGCTGAGGGTACAAAACAAATCCCAAGACTTAACTTGAAATGATGGACATGTCATTTTCAAAAATCCACTATCAACAGAGTACAAAATATGACCAGATGCGTTTAAGTATCATCATTGTGCAAAGGGTGGTGTTTCTCATTATAAGGTTCTTGACAAATCAAAGCATAGCAACCATAGAGAGGATTTACTAAGAATCATACATGAAACAAACTCATAGCCTAACATCAATCGATTCTTGGTGTATTATTTAAAGGTCTAGAGTAAACCTAATAACAAAGAGCAATTTTTAAACAACTAATTTATTTACATGAGATAGGACTTAAAGAAAGTTATCATTCTTAAAAAGGTTTGTATGATCATTTATTCTCCTATGAAAATAAGCCTTAAATTCAAATGTAATAAATTCACAAGTTTCAATGCTTCGTTCATGCTTTCAGTCATGAATGAAGCATGAAAATGAGAACCAGGAAAAACAAAATCTTTTTATAGCCCAAACCTCATCTTTCAAGTAGAAATGTTCATGTGATTAAGTGGAGGCAGCTACAAAATTTATTATTTGTTGCTTTGAGAAGTGAAAATATTGTGGGGTTGCCAACAAGTTTTCATATGCAAAATTTCAAAATCTTCATCCATATCTAGACTATTCAGAAATACGATCACTACGTCGTTTTCAAAGGAAGAGAAGCAACCTTGAAAAACCTTGTCTTGTGGGTAATATTGATGAACATCTACATTAGTTCTAGGAGAAAGGAAAATACCTTTGATAAAAAAATCTTGATCGAATTCTTCTTTAATCTGATGGTTAAGCTCTGATTGAAATTATGAATTGGAAAACCCTTCTAAGTAATGATCGTACAATGCATGTGAGTGTAGTTGGTGTTCTTTAACGATGAATACCTTTTCATGTAAAACAGTGCTAGTGTGAATATAGTCATAAGTCCTTATTTTTTCTGAAATTTCATAATTTTCTCTTAACCATTCAAAGGAAGAAAAACATAAGGGGAGAGAGTTTTTATCTATAAGCCTGATTCTTTCTTCTCTTTTGACTTCATGCTTGAATATTTTCTAATTTGAAACGCCATCTTGTTTCAATAGTTCAAACGAGGAAAAACATAATGGCAAGGCTTTGTTACCTGGCTCACAACCTTCTTCATCCTCCCCAGTATCATCATAAGTACATTTTTTCATCTCTTTGGGGTTTTGGACATGCTCACCTTAAGCTTTTTATTCGACCAATGACTGTATTTCTAAATCTATAAGGTCTTCTTCAGAACAAAGAATAGGGTCATCGAGCGTCTGAGAGGAGTGTTCCAATATCTTGTCAATCTGCTTTGTTGGTTCGGTATGACTTTTCATCCACACAAATTCCCTTGCCTCAACAATAATTTGAGAATTCTCTTTCAAAAATTTGAATGCAGTGTAGCATAAGGGTAGAGAATTCTCTTCAGTTGATCTAATATTTTTCTCCTCAGTTTACCGCTGAAGAAGAAAGTCTTCAATATCACGATCATCCTTTTATTTGTCATATATAGGAAAATCAACATCATATGCAACATCATCTAATAAGAACAGACTTGGAACATTAATCTGTTATTCAACAAACTGGTTTACAAACTCATCCTCTTTACTATATACAAAATGACCAACTCCCTATTTATCAGGAGACAGATCAAAAGCTAGAACAATACCTTTTCTTTTGACAAGTGGAATATAATTTTTAGCACGATCATAAGGATTCAAAACTTCAAGAGGGCCCTTGATATTGTCAATTCTATGCTTGAGATTCCAATCAAATATTTCATGTTCATATTTACTTTCATGTTCTGTAGCATCTAACTCCTCATTTTGGATTTGTTTACATGCTTGGATGTTGTGCTGAATATTGTGGGCATCATCAAACATTTTCTATAAGGACTTGGGTCTTCTTTCCATCAGGAGGAAAGACAAATCTGGATGAAGAGTTGTTGTATAATGGAACATAGCAACTACTTCGGTGGTTTGAATCTCTTCAGGAAATTTGTAGTAAATTATGGAAAACCTTCTACTAAATATAGAGATAGCTTCATTGTTCTACCATTTCAAGGCATAGAACTCTGCAATTTGTAGCCTAAAGATTTCTTCTTGCCCCAAAAATTCAAGAAAACATTCTTCATTTCCTCCCATGAGGTAATTGTATCTGGCTGCAAATGTATAAACTAGTGGTTGGTGTTCTCTTTCAAGGATTGATAGAAGTATCTCATACAAACATCATCATGGTTAATCTCAAATAAATCTATGAAATGCTCAAACCCTTGGATGTGATTTTTAGCTAAGATCACATTAGTTTCTCCATGAAACATAGGTAGATCTTCATGGTGATTTCGAGGGAAATCATGGAGGACTTGGGGTAGTTTTATGGGTATGTATCTACGTTGGGCTCTAGAGGATGTTGGAATAGGAACAGGGGGTGAGACATTGGCCTTGGATTTATGGGGTTTACCGACTTGGTCATGGTAATCACATGGCCCAGATGGGAATTTTTTATCAACATCGGTGATATAGTGAGGATATTCATGAACAACTTTAAGAGGATGGTATATGATAGAAATATCTTCATGTTCATCATCAAAATGCAATAGGTAAAGAATATTGTTTTTGGCATGTTCAAGGAAAAAGCAGAGGTACCCTATAACAAACAATAGAATGCCTTGGAAATCTCCAATTTTAAGTACCTTTTTTCTTCCATAATGCCTTTTCATGCCTCTGTCAATGGGTCTAATTTCTTAGTGGAGTCTTTGGAGGATGGATTCTGCATTGAGAGTGGAGTCACCATTGAAAATTCAAAATTTTGGATTCTTCTACTAGTGGAATAACCTTCAAACTAATTTTTGACGTGTGGAGTCACCAAAGTAGGAATACAGCCAAAATGTGCCCAATTTTCTACTACTCTCAAACCTTAGAACTCAACCATAATGTACTTCCGAGGGAAAATTTCTAATTTCATCCCCGGCAACAACGCCAAAATGTTAGCACCCTGTAAATTTTGTCCGGCTAAATAGACAAACGACAGGGGTAACTGTTTCAACTAGCTTTAGAGTTGAGGCACTAGCCTGCTCAACTCAAAGAGGGCTCTCTTGTGTCGATGGGTATATCTATGAGAATTGGTGGCTAGATTTGGTTTGTTTTGGGGGGCTTTGAATAAAATAACTAGAGAAATGAAAATGAAGTTTGGGCCATGGAGTCTGAAATGAATGATGCATTGTTGGAACATGACAACTATTCAAAGGAACTGGCTAAATGAGGTAGTGATTCTGAGTTTATATTTAAAAATTAGAATGGCATCAGAAGAAAAATAAACATACAACTATATCAGAGAATTATCGTAATAAATTTTGAATTAGTTAAGAAGAGATAAACATAGTCTAAATTGCTAAGCCGAGAGCATCAAATGATGAATTTTGGGCCTCTACTTCTCCAATCTAAAAAAACAAAAATGGAAAATGAAATATAGGATAACAAGAATCACATACTATGAAGGGAAACAAGACTCATAACACCACCAGTTAGAATATTTTCATAAATAGTCCAAAATCCACCTTTGCATTTATATATTCATTCTGGCTCCAAAATTTACAAAGGTCTTCCTGCACAGAGTGCAGGCTCCTCGCTTATGCATGCCTTCTATATCCCCTAGGTAATATATATATAGAGAATATTTCTTCCTGGAATACAAAACATTCATACTTCTCATCATTCTAGGATTAGAGATCAGTTATAAACAAGAAATGATTTATAATAATCGTTACCCTATTTTAGAGGAACTGTTAGGAGCAGGTTCATCACATCTACATGCCAACTATCCAAAACTTGTTGGGAGATAATTTTCTCCATTTGAGAGTTCATTTTAGCTTATATATCTCCTCCTTTATAGTATCCAACCAGATCGGTTGATTCTCTCCATCACTTTCAGCTGTTTCGGCTATGATCTCTTTCTTCTGTTGCTTAGTTCATTTCTTATTTACAGCTTGTCTTTTGATAATTAGATACTTCATGATGGGATTTATCTTGAATTCCAATATTGATTCTGTAGCAAGTTCTGTGTGGAATTTAGTTGCTAGTATATGCACAATTTCCCTTTCTTTCCTGCTTGTTGGTAAATCTTCCACGTTGCCTGAATAACTGGCTTCACTGAGTATATCTTGGTCCATGTATCCCAATTTCGTAGACACCAAAATATTATTACAAAAATATGAGAGTTGAGAGAATTGGAGATTACTTCACTTATGGATAAAATGATGCCTTCATACTTGAGAAATTATAGAGTTCCAATCATGAATCGTTGACAGACTCACTGATAGGTACATTGATTTACCATGCTTGGGCAATCCATTTAAAATGATTATCTTTCAAGTTCGTTATATGGTGGAATTCACCTAACATTATATGGTTGTGAAGTACCGAACAAGTGATATGGGGTGATTTCGATCAGCCGCCACCGGTACCCCACTAATGTTTGATGTGACGCATAGGAACATGTGACATCGGGGCTTTGGCGAAAGTGGTTTCAGGCAACCTGCCTTTTTCCCTGACGTATCTCTAGTGGCAAAGCGTATCTATATTAAAAACCACAATGGTTTCCCCAGTCCACCTCTATATGGTTAATTTTACCACCCGATACGGGCTCCAACCGTTGATCTGGGTCATTTTTTAATCAATGATCTGTCGAGTTATACCTTTTGTGCCTCCACTACATTTGTCCATACACCTCTAGACATATCTTGGTCCACTAAATTATCAATTATCCAAAATATCAAGATTTTCCACAACTTTTTAGCTTTGCTAAATTCCTAAGACTTGGAACTTATCTGAAAATTGTTACGGTGAAAACATAGGCTCCAACTGGGGATGCTATCCTCCCTATGAGGTAGCAAATAACTTGTATACCCAATGCATGATCCATTGGGCTGATTCAAAAACTTGTGTCTGTACCCTTCTCCTACCATATCACTAGCATCTGTTGAAGTCTAAACTCCAGATGCTTCTCTCAACTGGATATTGAATAGACTGTTGAAACTGACTGTACACAATACTGGAAATATAAATTGAAAAATTCTTGTCCAACAAGATTATTTGCAAACTCTTATATACATTAACTAATGAAATGAACTATCAATCAAGTGAAATCGAAATACCAATGCAACCATGTGAGCATTTTTTTCACCATCTATTTTCCTTGCACAAGCTTGCTCTAGATCCTACTGACTGATAATTCATTCAAAAATTCATAAATAATTCTAAAAAAATGCATTTGGATTGTTTATTTCTTCTAATAGGATTGCAAATGGATCCTTCAAAATATGCATAAAACAACCATCATGTTTTACTCCTTCCATTGTATTTTTTTTTTAGGTGATTCAACTCATTGACTTCTAAAAAACTGACAGAGTCATTGAGAATTCTGGTAGTAGGGATTTCCTAAGTCATAAAGTGAGCATGGTTGAAGAACATCATCTGACATGAAAAGATTTGGTGCATACATTGATTCGTTGCAATCCACTGTTGTTGGAAGATTCTGGTCATAAACCTTTCCCATATAATGTGTCTCAAGATCCCAAATCATATGAAAGAATGACTCCTTTTTAGGAATCAATATAGAAGGGTGAGATTATTCTACTAGGGTTTCCCCACTATTTGGAGTTTTCGTATGCAAAATTTCAAAATATTCATCCATATCTAAACTATTTAGAAATAGGATCACTACATCGTTTTCAAAGGAAGACAGGAAACCTTGAAATACCTTGTCTTGCGAGAAATATTGTTGAACATTTGCATTAATTCTAGGAGAAAGGAAAAGAACTTTGATATAAATTTCTTGATCAACTTCTTCTTTAATTTGATGGTTAAGATCTGATTGAAATTTTGAATTGAAAAACCATTCTAATTAATAATCGTGCAATGCATGTGAGTGTAGTTGGTGTTCTTTAACGATGACAACCTTTTCATGTAAAACAATGCTAGTGTGAATATAGTCAGAAGTCCTTATTTTTTCTGAATCTTCATAATTTTCTCTTAACCATTCAAAGGAAGAAAAAAATAAGTGGAGAGAGTTTTTATCTGTAAGCCCAATGTTTTCTTTGCTTTCAACTTCATTCTTGAATATTTTTTGATTTGAAACGCCATCTTGTTTCAACAGTTTGAACGAGGAAAAACATAATGGCAAGGATGTGTTATCTGACTCACAACCTTCTTCATTCTCCCCAGTATAATCATAGGTACATTTTCCCATCTCTTTGGATTTTTGAACATGCTCACCTTCAGATTTTTCTTTGACCAATGACTGTATTTATGAATCTATAAGGTCTTGTTCACCCATCCCCTTGGTGTCCTCTACACTCGTGGTAAATTCTACATCGCCTACTTATGCTAGTTCTATTCCATTGCATCTAGTTAGCCAACATCAATTTGTAAGTGTAAACGTTGAGAGGATATTGAGATCCCTAGGTATCTCGCAACCAAGATCATTAGGTTTCATTATAATAGGAGAAGTGAGACCCACAATGGCTTGAAATATGGGAGGATCCATCACCTGATACCCAAAATTATGGGGTAAAGGGAACAAAGATGTAGAGCAACAATAGTTCTTATGTGAAGCCATTTGGAGGTCCAAAGGGACTCTCGATGCAAACACTTTAGTAGAGTTTCATACTACCTTGAGGGGTTGTGCTCTCAAATGGTACATGAAGTCTATTGAATCAAGGGTGTTAGGACAAGCGTTCACCCTTGGCCAAGTGTGTTTGAAGTTCATCGTTGAACAAAATACCTCAGTCAGAGCAACAAGCTCTCTCTAAGTTGTGAGAGATTCAACAAAGGGATGGAGAATTTGCTTGGGAGTATAGCCAGAAATTTAAATATGCTATTGGTAGGCCAGTGCATCCATTTCATGAATATCACCATAGGGAATGGTACATCCAATGATTACTACCTATGATGAAAATTCATTTAATGCAACAATGGATATCCACATTAATAGAAGCCTTGGAACAACCTATGAAGATTGAATCCATGGCAGGCTAACCATGGACTCTGAGAATGATGAGGCCTCTAGTAGATGCAATGTTTTCACAACTCCAGGGAAACATATCAACACTAGTGGAAACTATCCAAGATTTAACCACACCAAGACCAGGACAACCTCAAGTTGGTGCACATGATGTTACACAGAAGGGAATCTGGAAAATGAATTCCCACGCATGAGGGGAATATGACCTCCTCAAAATATGATGGGACCCTCTTTAGGACCAATGGGAGGAGTTGCACAAGTATCTATGACTCCACCATTCTACACACTCAGGTTATACAATACCTTCCCCAACGCTCAAGCATCTCAAATGGTTGAGTATTGTGATATTTTTCGAATACATGGGCATGCACTGAGGTAGTGTCCTATTATGTAGAAGTACATGAATGCTCCCAATACAATACAATGTGAGTTTTGCACATCTACAAACCATGATACAAATCAATGTAGAGAGATGGATGCACTTGCCAACAAATTAGACCGGACAACATTCAGAGTAAATGAAACCCCGCAAGGAACTGGAAGAGGCTAGGGAGGTGGGGTTGGAGGAGGATTTAGAGGAGGAATAAATGGAGGAAAAGGGTCAAGTAGATGTTACAACTACAATTAACAAGGTCATTTGGGGAGAGACTACCCTCACCAATATGACCATGGTGCTCTCACTCCAAGAACAATGGCCACGCAACTAAAGACTGCCCAGAACTAATTGAGAAATGGGAATATCAGGTTCTTAAATGAGGAGATAATATCATAAGATTGGAATTAAAAAGGTTAATCGAGGCTCAAATACCTAATATTAACATCATTACTTGTGGAGGATAAAAAACTTGGGCAGATGCAAAAAGTGAACCCAAGATTCAAAAAGTTGTTCCAAAAGATGACAGGTATGACCCTGTAAAACAAAAGTTATTTTTCAAATATGAAATAGAAATATTTAAGAGTATCCCCACTCTGTATATAATAGAGAATCCTTCTAAATTTGTGTCTCAATATAACCTTCTGCAATCCCCTACCTCACCACCAACACCTAGAAATTATGCAATTCCTAGGAGACGTCTTGAGCAGTCTCAAAGTGTAGTCAATCTTTGGTTTCAATTATTAAAGTGTAGTCAATCTTTGGTTTCAATTATTCTTTAATATCCTAGGGGGTGACCAAATTACTGAGAAGTTGTGAAACACCATGAACCTAATATTTGGAAATAAGGGAACCCCAGAAGCCATAGTATGGACCAACCTCCTTGAGAAGAACACCCAGAGAATACAAAGAAGAAAGGTGCAAACACAATTTTTTTTTAGGTTAGAAGCCTGGCTAGATGATTTTGAAATCAAACAAGTCATGATAGATTTAGGATCATATGTCAATATCCTACCCAAAAATACTTGGGAATCTTTGGGGAAACCTCAGTTATTATATTGCCCTATCCAGTTGAGAATGGAAAACCAATACTACATTTTCCCAGTAGGAAGGCTGGAAAATGTGGAAATAGATATTGTGAGTTTTAAGACCACAACTAATTTTGAGGTAACTGAAATCATGGGAGATAAGTATCCATACCCTAATCTACTTGGGATTGATTGGGAATACAAAAAATATGTTAACTTTGATCTAAAGAGGGACACCATGATGATTGAAGCAGATGGGATAAAAGTAGTTCATCCCTGAGATCCAAGTTTAGGGCCTAGATATATTGAACCAGTGGACAACAATATGGAATCAGATCATATTGACCAACTATACACCATAACAGTAGAAACGATACCATATTACATAAATCCTAGTGTAGATGGATCGGTAAGTTGGAGAAACATACAGTCTCCTAATGAGGATTCAGAAACAATGTTTGATAGTTGGCAGTAAGGTTCATGTGAGAAATTCTCAAGGAGATGTAAAACTGTGAGAGAAATGATATAGATTGGAACCGAGGTCAGAGAACCCCTGACATATGATGGTACCTCATAGGTACACAGTTTTATTTCTAGCATGGAAGAGAAAATAGTGACGGGTCAAAGGATCTTGGTTCTTGATTTATCCTTGCAAGATACCCCCACTAGATGGTGGGCCACCGATAAAGCCTCTATTATGGAGTGGGAAGACGCAAAACAAGACATACAATGTCAATTCCAAAGTAGGGATCAGCTAAAAGGAGATATGAATATAGATCTTCAATATGCGTAATTGTTCGATGGACGATCTGACCCTAGAGTGCATAGTGAACATTGCTTAGAGTAGTGGAGAGTCGCAAAAGTACCATCTCACCTATGCTTTCAGGTATTCCCCCATTCGTTGGGGCTATTCCAAAATCCTAGTATATACATGAGGCCAGAAGACAAACAAACTATTGGCAAACCCTACAAGAAAAAAATTGTAAGGATTTCTCCTTTACAAGTAAGTACCCTGAGCTCAACAAAGTCCTTCAAATAATCAAGGAAATTATTTTTACTGACATTTTCAAAAAGAGATCAATTCCAGTAGTATGTGTTGACCATGTTCATTTGCTTCAGTCTAGTCTAAGCCTTGAAAGTGATAAGATAGTTGTACCTTGCTGTAAATTTGAGAAAGACCTAGAAAAACCCAATGACTTAGGGAAGATTAGAAACTTAAACATTTAACTAACGGAAGATAGTAGAGAGATTCAGAATACTATATCTAATCACACTTGTAGCTCCTATAACGATCCACTAAAGTTACAAAAAGTTAATATAGGGAATGCATAGAATCCTAAGATAGCTTCTATAGAAAACTATTGGGATGAGAAAACTATGAACAAAGTACATAAACTATTGTGGGAGTATGAGGACTTATTTCTGAAAATATTCTCAGAACTAAAAGGTATAAAATGATCCATTGGAGAGATAAAAATCGACATGAAACCCAGCTCAAGACCTGTAAAACACATACCATATCGACTTAATCGTCGAATAAAAGAAAAGGTCAAGAAATGAGTGGAAAAAATGCTTCTGGCGGGAATTATTTTTCGAATCGAAGAAGAAGAATGGATTAGCCCCATAGTTATCTAGAGTAATAAAGGTACAAAATACATTTGTGTCTAAGTGGACTAAAGAAGTCTGAATTCTGCATGTGTGCATGATCCATTTCCAACACCTTTCAACGACAAAGTGTAAGATCAAGTTGCAGGAAAATAATCTTATTCATTTACAAATGGATTCTCATGACATCATCAAGTTAGAATCATAGATAAGGACAAGAATAATATTATAGTCATAACCGAATAGGGATCATTCAAATATAATGTAATTCCCTTTGGTTTGAAGCATTCCCCTACATTTGTTTCTCGAATTGTGATAGAAACATTTCGAGAGTTCATCCACAAGTTTGTAGAAGTATATATGGATGAATGGATGGTGTACATCCTATTAAAATATCATGTCAGGATACTTTGGTTAATGTTAAATAGATGTTGTGAATTGCATATATCTCTGAATCTAATGAAGTGTATTTTCTGTGTACCTCATGGAAATCTGTTAGGCCATATTGTATGCAGAGAAGGTGTCTTAGTAGACCCAGCTAAAGTTGCGGTCATTCTTAACATGTCACCACCTACAAGTGATCATTTTTTATGATCTACACTGGGACATATAGTATATTACCGCAGGTTCATCAGAATATATGCAACTATCACCACACCCCTCGAGAAATTGCTGAAGAAGTCCGAACTATTTTGGTGGAAACTAGAGTGTAACAAAGAATTCGACATTCTCAAATAAAAACTAAGTATTGAACCTATCTTTATATTCCCCAATTGGGAAATTTAATTCCATTTACATGTTGATGCATCAGGCATCTCCCTGGGAGCCATTCTAGCGCAACTAGGGGAAGGGAATATGGACCACCATATCTAATTTTCTAGCAGAAAAATTCTACAAGATGAGAGAATCTAGATAACCACTGAAAGGGAAGGTCTATATATGATTTATGCATTACAAAAGTTTAGACACTACTTTTTAGGCTCTCATTTCAAGGTTTTTACTAACCATTCTACATTGAAGTACCTAGTCAATAACCTAGTACTTGAAGGAACAATTTGTAGGTGTATACTTCTTTTTCAAGAGTTTTTGTTTGAAGTAATTTTCAAACCAGGAAGATGCAATGTAGGTCTCTATCGCCTTTTCAGATTGGAGTTAGGGGAAAGTGGTGAATAAGTGGATGATAAGCTCCTAGTTGCGGACATGTTCCATATTGAGGCCATCCTAGAGTATATTGAATACATTGTTGTCTTCCTCATTACAGGGACCTGCCAAGAAACTTATTCCTCAACCCAAAAATGAAATATGGTGGTTCATGAAACAAAATATCA
>CBVK0101584219.1:0-10123 GCA_900067695.1 Picea abies | reverse complement strand
GCATCTTCTACAGCCTGAAATGGTAAAAGGTACAGGTGTCATTATGTTTTGGTAAGTGGCTTAAAGTGGAAAGTAACATATTCACATGATCTAAACCTCCATATTTAGACTTATCATTACAAACAAATCTATAAGCCCCGTGTTAAATTTGAAACTCTTTCACTTCAAACAAATTCTCTCGTAATCATTCCATTCCTCCGACATCCTACCATATCTCTGTCACTATCAATTTCATGGTAATTAATACCTTTTGACACTAGGATAAAGGTTTTGTATTTCCACCATTTGGACACATGTATATTTTTCCGTGCCCGATATCAATTTTTCTCCTTCATTAGGGTGAGTTTCTCCACTCAAATTTATTTTGTTGTTGATTATAGTTACTAATAATATTGTAGATGGGTCGAGGCAGTGCTCCTCTCAGGAAAGAGATGGAGGATGTTAAGTATCTGGAATCTCTTCCATAGATTTATCATATTTTTACTGATGTAGGTTGTCTTAGAGATCTCTTCCATAGATTTATCATATTTTTACTGATGTAGGTTGTCTTAGATATGTTCAAAAATTGCAGAGCTACCATCAGGGAGTGACATAAGCCTTTTCCAAGACTTATGATGGATGGAAGGTGAAAATTGGACCACTAGAGATGTAAATTGATCAAGCCAGCATTTCAACTGCTACAAAAATGATTGGAGAAGGGGAGATATGGTTCAAAACAACCATCACCAAAATCCTTGAATTCATACCTTACCTCAAACTAGAGTTTTAGGACATTATCTGGAAGAGAGACATTCATGTAGCCCACCTGGAGAAGAAATGGCAAATTTTGTTGATAGCCATACAAGTTTATATCACCTATGAGGGTAGATATGATAGAGTGATGCTCTACCATTTTTTATATCACCTATGAGGGTAGATATGATAGAGTGATGCTCTACCATTTCAAATTGATAAATCATTTTACAAGAAAGACTCCCTTAAATCTACCTTACTATCTTCACAAGAGTCTTACAAAAATGTCCCACAAGGTGCAGGCTAAACTAGAGAATATAAGAAATACATTGTTCCATTATGGCCTTATAAAACTTATAGTGTTGGAGGAACTCAAGAGAAGGGAAAGAACCTGGGAACACTTTTTCTTTTGGGGATAATTTGAACAGGAAAATCATCCTGAGAATAAAAATAATACATCCAAAAGAAATTCATCAACACCTCAGAGCAGTAGCAGAAGAAGAAGGGCCATTACCACAATATAAACAAAGGAGCCAACATCTACTTCCAAGCATAAGAAAGCAAAGAATAAATTGGATTTCAGTGAGATTCCAAAAGACCAAGGCCATGATAAACATAAAAACATTTTGAACCTGCCCTATTCAGATTCTGAGTTTGAAGCAGGGGAAGAAGAAATTCCAGCACATCAAGACATAGAGCCAGCCATGGAAGATACACAAATGACTTAAGAATTTCCCAGTCATGATAAACCTAAATCATCCACGAGAAAGAAAGCAAGAAAGTCAGTGAATATACAGAGATTGGAAGACAAGATTGCAGAGTATGAGGTATTGGAGAGGGTCATTAAATCTAGGTATGATATTTCAATTCAGACAACTGTTGAAACTAGATCTTCTTTTCAAATATTGGCACTCGTGCATGTGAAGGAGAGGAAGAAAAAGAAAAGGGTAATCAGGAAAAATTACAAACCCACCAAGAGGATCAGATTCTTAAACATAAAAATGAAATTTCTAAAAACCAAACTTACTACTCGCTCAGATCTTGAGGTTCTAGTTGAAACAACTAAGAAGCTACATGGATATTCTTCCAAGTAGACAGGTTAAATAGCTCTCATTTTGAAGATTTTGCATTTTTCCAAAACCTACACTTTTGACCGCTTAAACCATTTCCATAAATGAAATAAATTGTTGAATTCCAACATTTATGGTGGCTACTTCCACTTGTCCTAGGCTAGCAAGCTGCCAAAAATGCAGAAACAGGGGAAAGATGAATTTTGAGATCGAGGCATGAATTTTGCAAACAGGGGACCAAAGGAGGTTATTAATATAATTATTTATATTAGATTTATCGTATTTTTCCATATATCCTCAAAGATTTGTGACAGATATGAAGACAAATGGGTTTAAGGTTATCATATTTTGATTATAGATCAACAACAGGTGTTGAAGCGGGTATCCAACTACCTCATCACCAACAACAGGTGTTGAAGCGGGTATCCAACTACCTCATCACCACCTTGAAGACCTCTGCAGGTGTTGATAATGTGAAGACTAAAGATAATTAACTTTTTGAGAAGGGAAGATCCAGATTTTATGTAAAGTTGTTGTATTAATTTATATTATTAGTATATTAGATCCATTCCTATAGGATCTGAAATTGTTTTGTAAAGGCTATAAATCTTGTCACTTTGAAGAAGTGAAGGTTTTGATTTTGGATACTACACTATGCTGCTATTATTGTAAGAAGACCCTTTTTGAAATATATTCAGTTTCACAAGCTTCTTTCATTGTTGTTGTTAGATTTCCATCTTCCCTATGCTTTCTATACTTATGATTGAACTCTATTCTCTTTCTGAATTTATTAAATTGTTGGTGACTGACATGTCACCTTTTGATTTCATAAACAAAGAGTCATAACTGATCATTGCTAGTTATATTTGTCCATCATATATGTTTTAAATGTGTATGGTCTGATTGATATAGTTAGTTTTCTTCACCCACCTAATTCTATAAACCATCTGGTTAACAACTCTAGAAAGCCTTGTCCTACCTATTATATACTTAAGTTGTCTTGAGAGAGTGAAAACCAATGTGTGAGTTATTCATATTGATCCAATATGCTACACCATTGAGATATTATTTAAGTTACAAGGCTTCTTTCAGCTACAACCTAGAAGAACTCATGGAGTGCTAACACCACCTACTTGTATTATTTATCTTTTTAATAATAGGATTTAGCAACACTTTGCAAGAAAAAACTTCGTTGTGATTTTAATCATCAACATACACTCAAAAAAAAAAAAAGTTATCACCCAAAAAAAATAGGTTTGGATTAATACTCATAAACCATTTCTTGATTGGGTCCCCTCTTAGAAAATCACTAAACATTCCCATCTCTTTTGGACTAATCATCTCACATCTCTCTCCATATTCTGAGTAGTATCTGGTGTCACATATATTTACTAAAGTTTAAAAAATACATTTTACATATTACATCACTTGGCCATACCCATATTAATATCTACATTATGGATTAATTAAACGAGGGATTATAGTGGGAATGTTAGAGATAGAAATGAAGTGGTATTGTCGAATGCAATTCAGGGAACAAAATATAAGAGGTGAAGCTACTACAGATCCCATGTCTTCAAATCAAATGACTCATGGTGCGATTCTACACCATGAAAATATGTGTTGAACTTTAACATAGTGAGACACCATTTGATTATTGTTTATTGATGTATATTGTTAATAAATTAGAGACAACCCACAAATAATTATAATGGTAATCAAGGTACTTATTACATTATTTCAAGTAAAAATAAATGAGTTGATGTTGAACACTTGCAGAATCCTAGCAATGGAGGAGTGGGTTGTATGACGCAAGAAACAAATGGATAGGTGACCATCAAGAAAAAATAAATGTTTTAGGAGCCCCGAGGGGATGTGGAAATAAAATATATGAAGAGAGGAGAATGAGGCTCAAGATCAAGCCATGGTGGGGATACAAGAGGGCTCCCCTACACCAAATGGAAATCTAGGTGCTAACTAGGGCACCCATGGAGGGTAGGCATTATCAAAAAATTTATGGTGTGCAAAAATTAAGTTGCTAATGTCACAACTTGACAAGATCTAACCTAAGGAATTTGTTTTCAAAATAGATTGTAAAGAGTGAAAATTGTGTATGTAGGGAATTTTTTTTCCCTATATTCCATTTTTAAGAACACATACATCAAGTTCAGTGGAAGTCGCCATTTGCATAAAAACATCACGTAATTGTTTCAGCATATGTAAACTAGATTCAAGACAATTGAATTATCACTCTACCCAATGTAGATTGTACTACAACCCCATACTTTTAATACTTAATGGATGCATCTTTGACACCCATAATCTTACATGATTTCAATGATTTTGGTCTTATACACTCAGGAAAAAAATAGAAGTTATCCCCAAATGATAATAAATTCAAAAAACTAGGTTTGGATTAATACTCATAAACCATTTATCGATTGGGTCCCCTCTTAGACACTCACTTGAAATTCCCCTCTCTTGTAGATTAATCATCTCCCATATCTCTCCATATTCCGAGTAGTATCATGTATCACATATATTTATTAAAGTTTAAAAAATACATTTTACATAATACATCGCTTGGCCATACCCATATTAATATCTACATTATGCATTAATTAAACTAGGGATTATAGTGGGAATGTTACATATCTACATTATGCATTAATTAAACTAGGGATTATAGTGGGAATGTTACACATAGAAAGGAAGTGTTATTTTCGAATCAAACTCGAGGAACAACATATAAGAGGTGAAGCTACTACAAATCCCAGGTCGTCAAGTCAAACCACTAATGGTGTAATTCTACACCATGAAAATATATGTGTTGAATTTTAACATAGTCAGACACCATTTGATTATCGTTTATTGGTTTATATTGTTAATAAATGAGAGACAAACCACTGATAATGATAATGGGAATCAAGTTACCTAGTACATTCTTGCAAGTGAAAATAAATGAGTTGATTTTGAACACTTGTAAAATCCTAGCAATAGAGTAGTGGGTTGTATGACACAAGCAAGCATAGGCGACCATCAAGAAAAAATAAAAGTTTTAAGAACCCCGAGGGGATGTGGCAATAATATATATGAAGAGAGGAGACTGAGGCTCAACATCAAGTCATGGAGGGGATACAGTAGGGTTCCCCTACACTGAATATTATATATATATATATATATATATATATATATATATTGACCAAATATCATATTATATATATATATATATATATATATATATATATATATATATATTGACCAAATATCTATATATTGGGTATTTTTTTTAAAATAAGTGGCACATGTATCGGATTTTAATATAAAATGTGTCACATTGTTTTAAGATTAATTTTTTTTTTAATTGTTATCAAGTCTATTTTAACCATTAAATTTTTGTGAGAGGATATTTGAAATTTTAATCGATTTCTTTTTTGTTTGTTTGTTCTTTTGGAAGGTGGAAAAACCTATCATAATCTAGTTGTTAATAAGTAGCAAGGCCAACTATAATTGGCTACTATATACTAATGTTGGTTGACTCATCCTATCATTGGATACCATCTACTAATGTTGGTTGACTCATCACCATTATTTAATGAAAATAATACTATGTGATTATTTAATAAAAATAATACTAAGTGAAATGACCAAAATGTACTTCTATGGTTTTGGGTTACAATCAAAACAAAGCTAGTGACATAAAGACCTATGTGAATCCAAAAAATAGATTCAAGAAAATTGAACTAATTAACTTTTGATAAGAAATACAGAGACAAACCTAGATCCAATTTTTTGATGCAGATCCCTAGCTTGAAACTTTTTCTCCAACTTTAATCTTCAACACTTTCACGAACCCCCTCCACACAAAGATAACTACAATATGGGTAGTTACAAAATAAATAACTCTCAATTATGCTGATTGAAATTAATTCCATTACTGTTATAGATAATTAATTGCCAAAATGTAATGATTTTAAACTAAAACACAAAACTAGATGGGAAAGAGAGGTCTTTATTGATTTAACAACAAAGTTAACAAATGTTACAACATGTAACTATTGTGGCACTGCTCTAGAACTGACATCTAGGTTTATAAAGATCAACTCAACCTCCACCTTATTCTCTCAAATAGGTCTGACAAAGAGAAGGAGTCTCTAAATGGCATGATCCTCTCTCCTCTGGCTCTTGGCTCCTTTTTATAATTCAAGAAGTGGCTAGAGTACTTATCCATGGGAAGTAAAGGCTTAGGGTCCTAAGGAACCTCTAGAACCCACTAAAAATTTTGAATTTTTTTTTTTTTTTATTCAACTAAATGTATATGCGGGTTGATAAAGAGAAACAAGTGTATGTATGTGTGTTGAATAATTAATAGGGTGAATACATCTTCAGAAATGAGGATTTTTAAGGAAGAATAAAGGGGAATTGAGTCTAGAAGTGTATGCAAGTGTGTTTAATAATGCATATGGTGCATGCATCTTCACAAATGAGGTTTTTTAATCATTTTTAAGGAGGAATAAAGGGGAATTGGGTCTAGAAGAAGGGGAATGGTATTTGAATCAAGCCAATAGAGAATCAATGCATATGAGGTGGAAAATGATGGTATAATAGATCGCCCCTAAAGTGTGAGGTTAGAAGAGCAATTGATGGTTGGAATACATTATAAAATATAGGGGGTGAGTGTGCATTGGTCCAAGGTAGAGATCTCCAAACACCTGTCCATAACAAAACCTACAACAAAACACAAGAGTACTCTCTTCCCAAGGCATGCATATCCATGCTTTGGAGTGACAAAAGCATGGATTTCAAATCAAGTACACTTGATATCCATGAAATATGTATATTAGTAATGATCATGACCATGAAAATGAATACACAATGGATCCATGTCAAAAGATATCATAGCCACAAAGACATACACAATGGATGTATGTCTGAGAATGTATGTCTTAGAATCAGATGAGGATATATGGAAATAAGATATTGATTCAGGAACATCGCCATCAACAAGAGAGTGTGGGACAAGCACCATCACATTTTTGGCACATGTTGAAAATGTTGGAATGTTTTTGAAAGTTTTGATGTGTAGACATTAATGTAATAGTTAAGAGAGTGCATACTTCCATAGTGTAAAATAGATATTGAGAGATCTGCTCTCATCCGTAAGGTGTAGAGGCATTTATAGGCAATTAATGAAAGTAGGTAGATTTAAATTCTAGATTAGATAGTTTTAGGAGCTTTAATGAAAGTAGGTAGATTTAAATTCTAGATTAGATAGTTTTAGGAGCTAGAGGGAAAACTGACTATAGACACCCTCATCTTGTATCATCGTAACATTATCAAGGATCAATTGTATCAATAGAGAAAAAAGAGAAGAAGAAGAGAGTTGTGTAGAAGAACTCATGTACAGAAGTTATGAAATTAATATATATGAAGCTTTGATTCAGACTCATGGTGTTCTAACGTTTTCTGTGTATACATGTTGAATGCTATGCTTATGGTTGTTTTACTCTTTCTATTGTGCATTTTCTTTTATGCTATGTATGCATGATTTCATGATAAGTGTTTGAAGTCTGAGAGAGTAAGGAATGAGTTTCAATTGTTTCTCCTCTTGAGTCAGAGTTCCTACAAGGAGTGCATTGAAGCATCCGCAAGGAGTGTGTTGATGGGTTTAGAGTTCACCACTAAAAGCTCAGGAGAGATACCGTTGTTCTCATTGTCCATAGAAGTGCAAGTCAAGCATAAAAGCCGTGCAAGGTGTGTGTAGGCTGGTTGGAAGTTCAAAACTTATCAACCAAGGAGAGGATTGAAAGATTATTGTCTCAAAGAGTTGCACAGAGTCAAAAGAACTCAAATACTTAGACATATTTGAAGAAGTGTTGCAAAGAGTGCGTGCAGAAATCTCATAGGAGATTTAAGTCGGTGAAAGAAAGCTCAGGAAAGTTAGTGTCTTCAAAGTGTTTGAGGAACAGAAGGGAAATTTAGTCATCGTGTAGAGGATAGGTTCTAGAAAAGAGTCGCAGGGTTAATTTAGAACCAGAGATCTTTGAAGAAGAAATTGGGATGGTCGGAATTCCCCGAGAAGAGTTCTAGAAATAGTGAGAGCCGTAGGATCTACAGGAGCTGCAAGGCAGATAAGGGGTCATTGATTTTGACTTATTTGGACATTAGACCATTTTGGCTTTTTGGGGTTCCAAATTCTGAAGTGCAAGCCAAAATACTTGATTGACCAAACCCCTGAAGCGCGAAAAGGAGGTTTTCATGTGTGGAAGTAAATAGAAGCAAGTTTAAGTTTTTGGGGTTTTGAAAGTCTCAAGGGAGAGAGATCAGGACAAAGCAGGGGATAAAACCCAAAATCAGAAGTTGCGACAAAGGATTTCGGGGTTTCGGGACTTCGGAGATTGGAAGGTGGAGAGAACATAGGGTTCGAGCTTGACGCATCGAACTCTCGGTACGCAAAATTGCACTGACCGTTGGATCGAGGAAAGGTCCACAACCGTTGATCTCCTTGGAAGCAGAACCTTGGCGTTTTGGCATTTCGGGATTCGATATACCGGAAGTCTTGTCAAAGGGAGAACCGATATGGTAAAGAGGAGAACCTGGTACGTGAAAGTCTAAAAGGATTTCAGAAGATGTCATTTTGACATTTCGGGATTCTAAGGTTCGAGAGCCCCGAGGACATAGTAAAAGCGCATTTCGGTGTTTGAAACCCCAAAATTGCGAAGAGAAGGGGAAGGCTGAGACACTTTCATTTCAGTAAATCGTTAATTCAGGTTTCAGAGATCGAAGAGGTAAGGTGCTCGACCACAGGATTCACGAATTTGCAAAGTCTGGTATCCCGAAATAAAAGAGGAAAATTCCTCAAGGTTTGTTGTGGTTGATTTCCCGAAAGGGAAATAGAAGAGCCAATTAAGCTCTCAAGGGATGAAAAGAAAAGATCTTGTGCGGATCCCAACTTGCGGGTCTGGGGGTCTGTGTCAGTTATGGTGTCAGAGCCCTTCTCTATTTGTATATTGCAGATAGATAGTACGATAAAGATTTGCAGCCATGCCGCCGAGAAGAAGAGACAGGAAAACACCCGATCCACTAGAGGAAAGAGAAATTACAAGAAGAAGGGGTAGGCAATTACTTGATCCACCAAGGGCAAGAGAGATGTGTGAACTACGTGTCAGGCTTGATGCCATGGAGACATCATAGAGGCACACAGTTGGTACTGGAGATATTAGTGAGTTTGAAAGTGAAAATGAAGCTAGACATGGAGGAGAATAAGTTGTAGCAGAAGAACGCCTATTTAGGGTTGTTGCAAGGATAGGTGCTAGAGAAAAAATGGACATTGCAGTATAAGAAGGAAACCTAGATGTTGAAGAACTTCTAGATTGGATTAGAGCTATGGATAAATATTTTGACTATGAAGATTTTGAGGAAGACAGGAAGATCAAACATGTTGTCACAAGACTTAAATGACATGCAACATTATGGTGGGATGAACTACAGGTTGACAGACCCTGCAAAGGCAAGCAAAAAATCAAGAGTTGGGATAAAATGGTTGCAAAGATGAAGGCAAAATTCATACCCAAGGATTATCAAATTACTTTGTTTCGAAGGATGCAAAATTTGAGACAGAAGCTAATGTCAGTGAAGGAGTACACTAAAGAGTTCTACAAACTAAACATCAGGGCAAGACATCGTGAAAGTGATGATGAAAAGGTTGCCAGATATATGAATGGTATGAGATATGACATCCAATATGAGAAGAGCAAGAAGATGCTTATCAGATGGCTCTGAAGGCTGAAGAGAAACTGAGCCGAAAGCAAAGCCAAAGAGGGCAAGGCAGAAGTCAAACCAAAGGCAAAACAATTACCCAAGACAAAAATCAGAAACCTAAGGAAGAGTGGAAGAAACCTCAAACTCAAATTGAGAGAGGTGGAAACTCATAGAGAGGACAGTATGCAAACAAAAACACTTTTCCTTGAACTAGAGGAAGAGGAAGAGGCAGAGGTGGTAGGATAAAATGATTTACCTGCAAGAAGAATGGGCATAAGTCTTATGAATGTCCAGATAAGAAGAAAGGAGGGGAAACTCACATTGTTGAAGCACAGAGATGAAATGTTGAGGCAGAAGATATTGAAGGTGGAATATCACTAATGATGAGGAAAGTTCTCTTAACGCCAGAGAAGGAGGTAGAAAATCCAGTCCAAAGGAACAGACTTTTTCGAGCTACTTGCAATACCAAAGATAGGGTATGCAAGGTCATCATGGACAGTGGTAGCACAAATAATCTCGTTTCTACAGAGATGGTAGAAAATTTGGAGCTGGAGACTATT
>CBVK0101584203.1:0-10236 GCA_900067695.1 Picea abies | reverse complement strand
TCCTCATGAAAATCAGTGTCTCTGTGTATTCTGTGTGATTGATCAAATATTGTATATATATGCATGTTAAGTTATCAAGAACACATTAAATAATAATCTAGAAAGAATTAGAAAATAAAAGGAAAAAATTCAAGCTTATATACACAACTTATTCACCCCCCCTCTCAGTTATATTTCCAACATTTAAATCCTCCATGTTGGGATCGACGACCAAACATCAATGATTATCATTCAAACTGTAGAAAATGAACATTCCCCGATCCCTGATCTTGTCAATCATGTGCGCTAACCCATCACCATTTTAAATCACTGATGAAATAGTCTAACGTCCATTTGTGCCTCCTATTTACGCAGTGCATTAATTCCAAATTATGATGATGACGACGTAGTTAATCCCCAAATATCCATAAGGATTTTTCTATACTTGGCCATGGTAAATCCAGATGGGACTAATGAAAAACACACCATTTGAATTCAATGTGGTTTGAGTAGCTTCATGTTGTTTGCATAGAACAATTGATACCTTCTTGCTATGAAAGATTCTCAAGTAACCAGGTGTTTCACTCGAAACTAATTTTTTTCATGATTTCTGTAAATCTCGACACTGGTAAGTACTGAACTAGGAAAATTTGTCTTTCGCAGGAATTTGGTTCTGATGAGAAATATTTTCTTTTGACATTGTGTAACAGACATAAGATTGAGCTAAGTTGTTTTTATTTTTGCAGGAAACATGCCTCCTTGAAGACCAATGATCCATCATTCACCAAAGACGCCGAAGGGGAAGAATATCATGGTTGGATAAGCTTCGATTCATGTGGTTTCCATGGAATTGGAGCTCACACCCAAGGTGGATCCTATAATAAAAGTGTCACAAAATAAGTTGCCAACTCCACCACCACTCTACAGAGATATAGATACAAGAACGAGATCCAAGGTACCTATTCCCACTTGGATCAAACTTTACAATAAGATTCACCATGATGATTTCCATGAATTTCACTTCTCATAATGACTCAAAAGTAAGAGTCTTGGATGACTAGTTTTTTCAGAATATCAAATTATCATCCCTGCATATGGTAGCTTCTAGAACCCCAGTTTTACCCTGCATAGAAACCTTAGAGTTGATAATTAATCACTCCTAGGCTGACAAGTGTGTGATTAATGATGTGAATGACCAATTTGTTGGTGTTTTCTTTCCAATGGAGGTCAACAAGTATTACAAACTCAGGGAACCCGAAGTTCAGCTTAACATCGACTTTGTGCTTAAGTTCTATGAACAACACAACACAAATAATCTTTTGGCATCCTAGTGGGAAGAAGACAAAAAAATTGTGAACAAGGCATCCAAATGTTACAACACTATAAACCTGATAGAACCATATATATTCCTATGGGCTCTGATATGCTAGTTGTATGGGGAAAAGGAACGCTCCAAATTATTAGAAGCTTGGATTCCCCTGGCCTATACAATATCCATATCTGAAAGCATATTTAATTGGGGTACCATAACATTTAAACAATTGAGAACCAAGGTCAAGCAAGTGCAGAAACCAAAAGAAGGAAAAACCCCTTACTTCTTCATGGCTTCATATCTATCATATGCAATTTGTGCCAAGAATGTATTTTCAGTGCTAGGGTTAAGTTGGCACGTCTCAAAATTATTTGTCCATGTTTATTTCAGTGTCTTATGGGAGAATGGGTATAAAAAATCTTATGCTGCAATATGTGATGAATTTTTGGCTAGGTTTTATTTCATAATATGTAAACAAAATTGTCCAAGACTCTCTAAAGTAGTAAGAAAGGTCATATCCATGATAGTGAATTGGTATTTAGAGGAAAAGAGTACCCATATGAGGATTTTCGGAGCCGCCGGGGCCCCACACCTATTGCTAGCCCATGTACCAGACATGTTGGTCCTGGGTGAAATTTGTTACCAGACGATTCTGTATGGTTTTAATGCCTCCTTAGTGAAATATAAGAAAAGACAATTCATCCCATATGGATTCTATGTAGGTTACCACTAAGTGAAATATACTACTCAGGCTAGACAAGAAGCCCAAAATCAGTTGGAGTATAGGTTCTACATTGGCAGGTATAAGAAACATGACCCACAAGGTCTATTTTCTCAACATGTTGGTCAAGTGGTATCTCACTGGCTGTATGCACATGATACATTTGAGGACAACATATTCACTGAAAATGCCTTAGATTGGGAAGAATTCCTACAGAGAAAAGAAAAGCCAGATCTTACTCATTTCAAATCCATGTTGGGAGATGAACAATTAGAATGGTTGGAACAAACAACATGAGTTGATGTAAAAGACCAAAATGAGAACACAGATCAAGCGACAAGGAGGGTTGAAGCACAAAGGCTCCTGGAAGAGGCAAAGAGAATGTCCTGAGAGCATGAGAAAAGTCCCACTCTTCAAGCATTAGGACCACCTATAGTGACTCATGTGGACATGTGTATGATAGAAGAAGAAGAAACGTCTACAAGATAAAATTCACCTATAGGGAACAACAAACATCCTGATGAAAGATAAGAATAGGTGAAGCAATCAGGTTCTAGACCAACGATTGAGGCTGTGATAGTTACACCAGGCCTAGGAATACTAGCGCTAGTAATCAATGACCTTATCAAAATATATGATGATGATAGTGAGTATTTGGATGGAACATAAGTTCCCATTGTCAATGAGGCTGACACAAATATATTAGACACCGAGCTATCCCAAAGACTGCAACCTAAGGATATGGGGAAAGACTTAAAAAAAATGGAAAGCATTATTACCCCCTTGGGGCATTAGTCATAGCCTCAAGTTAAAGGAGGAGTTGATCAAGAGAGAGAGGAAGAAGATTAGGACCCAAAGAATTCCACCTCAATAGGGTATGGCGAGAGATAGGACAATGACCAGGGCTTTATGTTGGAAGAAAACACCCCAGATAGAGAAGAAAGTGAGGATTTTATAGATTTGGGAGGGAAACCTACAGGTGACACACATAGAAGCCAATGACATGAGGAGAAGAATGATGATGAAGAGTCTGAAGGAACCCCAAAAAAGACTCCAAACCCTTCTTCACCTAGAGAAATGACAACACCCACGACCACAATAGTAGAAAAGGTGACATAGGTCACCTCTAACACCATGAAGGTAGGAGAGATCCTCTGAGATGCATATAATGGACTCATAGATAGCCCTAAATGACCTTCTATAAATCCAAGTCAAGAGCACACATCAAGCATAGATGAAGAAAACATCAACAATTGAGAACCAATGGATGACAAAGGTAAGGAACCATTCTTTCAACACTTTCATACTACGGGAAGTCTGAGTAGTGATATCTCATGGGGGGATCAACCAATTTCAGAACCTGTAGATGAGGTCGTTGATGTCTAGGAAATCGCTTATGATAAAAAAAGAAAAGTGGTAGTAAGAAGAACCAACAAGAAGAGGAGACTTACTTTTGACAATGCTTTAATGATTACCACGGAGGAAACCATATTGGATGCTAGACAATCCAAGGTAAGCGAGTTATTGGGAGAAGGAATGGATATATCTAGTGCTACCATTAAAAGGAAAGGGAAGATGAGTGGGAAGCTGAGTCTATGAAATAAGAAATCATATATCTTAGACATCAAGTTGAATATTATCAAGACATCACTCATATGGTTAGGTTCATCAAGATTAAGTTCAATGAGATCTATAGCTAATTCAAATTGGAGAGGGAGGTTTTCATGGCCCAGATTTTTGGCTATCAGGAGTAGAATTTGCTTGGTATCATGGAACATAAGGACATCATGAGATGGTATGAGAAATCCCACAAGGTTCTGGCACAAATTGAATACATCTGAGAGATCCAGAAGGGTCAAGGATATGAGAATTACAACAATAGGATTCTCACAAATGAAATCATGGATAGGTTCCAGATGGCAACAGAGTATTGGAAACAACTGGTGGTAGAGACACAATGAAAAATTAAATATAGATGGGAGGAGTGTCTCAAGAACTGGGGAAAGATAAACCAAAGAATGAGTGACATTCACCTCCTGGAGTTTGGCATGCCCGATGACTTCACAAACTTGAATGACATAGTTGGGCAGTTCATGGAACTTGATAAAACATTTGAAGCTTACATACTCGAAGTAAAAAAACTGGAAAATGGATAAATTATGAGACTCTCTGATGGGACGATAGGAGCATCATGTGTTCTACAACATTTAAGTTTCAAGATAGACCAGTTCAAAAATCAGGTGATGGAAATGAAGGACGAATTCAATGCACCAAGGGAGCATCACCGATTTCCATACACACATACCTGTGAAGATATTTTCTCTTAGTGGTCCAAATATGACAAAGAAAATCCTAAAATATGATTGCATATCACCAATAATTCACATGTGGATAAGTCCACTATATATTTTTTCTTTCTTTACTTAAGTAGCTGTTGAAAATTTTGCTTGAAACTACTTTTTGATATAAATAAATACATTGACCTCGTTTTGAAATGTCGATGGTTGTGGTAAGAACTTAAGGATTGGAAAAATAATTATTTTTGGATTTTAATATTGAAGCTCATACAAAGATGGAGACAATTTCTACCAAGCTTGAGGATTAACTTGATCTGTGGATTGCTCTGCAAACAATTTTTCTACTAAAGGCCCTTTTAGTAAGATTGTGATTATGTTAAGTTATATTGGATGATTATGATTGCTAAATGGATGTTGGTTTAAATTCAATGGTGTTTTTCTTGTATTTCATGAAGAGTAAATGCAGAACTAATTCTAGTATTCATTTTACATGTTAACCGTGCTCAACTACTTCTCTCTCTCTATTTCAAGTAATATTTGTTGATTGGTTGATGATAGTATTATCTGCTAGTTATTATTAGATTCATATATTGTTTGACATACCAATTGGAAAAAGGTTATCCCATGTTCGATTTTCTTCTATTTCAATCATTTAAGTTATTTACATTTCTATGCATGTTTACATGATAAAATTTGTTTTTTCCCAAAAAAGAGATACCTATTTAGCTAGGTAAATTTCCGAAACAACGTTTAAATCCCATCGAAACTTTCCAAACTATCGATCCGGAGAATCATGCCACTTTAAAAAAAGAGGAGTCTAATTGGGCCTCATCTATGGGTGTGATTCTTACTGTTGAGTTAAAGGGAATTCAGACCCCTCAATAGAATTGGTGCTAGAAGGAGGCTGGATGAATGCATGGCTAGTCAGAATACTTCTTTCAATAGAAACATATCTCAAACAACCTATAGATTCAAACTATCTCACATGCATGTCTAGTCCTTCTTAGTATATCCCTAGGATTAAAGGTACCCCCACTACTAGTGATTTACCACATGCTGAGGTCAACTCATACCTTCACCCAAAAATACCTTACGTGATCCCTCATGATGAAATCAATGCATTTAGAAGGATTATTAGAAATTATGCTCGAAAAATAAGAGCATTACCATTAGCTCTGTTTATTCCCCATAGAAAGCATACTGCAAGACCAATTGTTGATACTCTAGATCACACTTTTGTACACACAGTTTAGGATCTAGTAGATTTTTTCCTAACTGATATCGACCAGCCTCTTAGTTTGATTCCTCAAAATCCTCTCGTTACCCAACCAACAAGTAGACATTCTGATCCCGATAACTTTGAATCCAAATAAGTTGGTTCTAACTCGAAAGATTTAGGCAATGAGTCAGATGACATGAAAGAAAACAATGAGGGAATCCTAGAGAGTAATGATCAAACTAAAAAACCAACCATGGTTGGCTAGGGATGCCTTGGCCATACCAAGGTGGTTACATCATTTTCCTGGACACCCATATAAACTTCTCCCCAAATTCGATCTTGAAACCTATGGGTTGCCCTAACACCACATCAATAAGTTCATATTGGCTATAAGGTTGGTGAATGTCCAACACAAAGATGTAGTATGTGGAATGTTCCCTTACACCTTTGAGAACTCAACCTCAACATGGTATTTTAACCTCCTGGTTGGTTCCATTAATATTTGGAAAAAATTACAGAAGGAATTTCTAGATAAATTTGTTGAAGTAACAACTATCGGGGCCCTGATGGCTGAGACTTTCGTTGCCACCATGGGACCCAAAGAAAATTTCAAAGATTTTAACTAGATATTCAAAACAATACTCAACAAGTTTCAACCTAATGCTAAACCTGCCCAAGAATTGCATATTGAGGTATATTCTAACACACTACTAATGTCTATCTCTATGTTCGTTAAAAGGGCCGCTAAACCTACTAAGTTTGAGAATTTTGAGGAAGAAAAAAATATTGAATTCCAAATGAAAGGCTGTAAAGATAGCCAAATCTCCTTAACAAAGAAGGAAACACAACAACCATCTAGAAGAAGAATTTTGCTGACACGACCATTGGGTAAAAAAGCAGAACAAAACACCGAGAAGGACAATGTAGACATGGAGAGTCTACAAAGGATGGTTAATAAATTCTCCAATGATAACATGGACATGAAGAGGAACGTCAGGGAGGGTACATCAAAATCTAGACCCTACAAACCTTTATTTAGGAAACCCTCACCTTTCAAGGCCATAGAGCCTCCTCCCACTAACTTAAACATTGAATTAGTTGAAGTGGCCTCCACCCACTAACTTAAACATTGAATTAGTTGAAGTGGCCTCCGATTCTTATTGTAATTATCACCAAGAACATCATTCAGAAAATGATTTCCCTCAATGGGTGAATTCCATGAATATGTTGGCAAATCGTTTCTTGGATGGGGTTTCCCTAACCAAACAACCCATTGATCATAAATCAAATGTTATAGAAAATGAGGTTAGTGAACCTCCTGAGAAAAAAACCATGGTTCTATGGGATGTCAACCATACATCATATTTTGACAGTCTCACATAAGAAGAAGAACCACCAGAAGTTTTGACTGTCCAAACCAGGAGAAAGTGATGTATCATGAAAAATCACCCTGTTATAGCACAAGCTCCTAAGAAACTGAAAAAAAAAACACCTCGACTCAACCAACCCTGCTACTTTATTCTGCCCCGAAGTTTCAGACTCATGAAACGACAAAGTTAGAATATAACATGGTGGAAGATCTGAAGAAATTGAAAGACAATATCTTTGTGATGGACTTATGTAGAATTCCTTAACAAAAGGATTTGTTGTTACAATCTTTAAAGGAGGATGACAAGCTTATGTCAAATCCAAATTGAAATATAAGAACAGGTAAAGACAACTGTGTGGAAATCAAGAAGCCTAATGTAAACACAATATATATCGATAAGAAACCTTGGTCATCTGTCCCACCATTTTTGTTAACCTTTGAAATTTATAATAGAAATATGCACAACTGTTTAGTTTATTCTGATACCTCCTCGAATGGCATCCCCTTGTCACTTTGCAAGAAGTTGAATTCTACCCCTACCAAAAGTGACACACACATTATACAATTGGGCAAGACTAAAGTTAAGGTAGTTGGGGAATTGAAATATACTATGACCTAGATTGCTTCTAACACAAAATTCCACCAAGTCATAGACATCATCATTGTAGATATTCCAGAAGCCTATGGGATGTTGTTAAGAAGGGATTGGCATGAAAAATTACATGGAAAATTCAACACAGATTGGTCACACTTATGGTTACCACTAAAGGGAAACCCTAACATGATCGAGATCACTAGGGAAAAGTATTTGAAACATACAGTCACTAACCTGGAAGCTCCTAACAAAGCTTCTTCTACATAATTCCCTATCTTAGGAAATTATTCTTGTGACTCTGAATTTGGTAATTTATCACCATGCTTATCCAAAGTATTACTCTCATAGAAGTTGGAGTTTCCACTTCAGGAAAACTCTTAAATAATTAAGCAATATAGTAAACCTGAGAAAAATCTTCACATTTATATCATAAAAGATGAAAATGAAATTCCAAAGGTGGATTTGAACAAGAAATTACCAAAATTCACTTCTGAGTTTTGGACTTCGTTCTTTGACATATCTAAATCCCAAGAAGGGGTTGGTGAAAGCTGCATTTTCATTGACCCAATAGGTAAACACAACTTCTTATCCTGTAGATTGGAGTTTGAATGCACAAACAATACCATCGAGTACAAGGCACTGGTTCAAGGAAATAAGAAAGATATTGACCTAAATATCAAGGAACTAGTGGTCTTCAATGATTCAAAGATCATTTTCAGGAAGGTAAATAATACCATCCATTCCAATTCTACTCACTTAAGAAAGTATCAGTAGGAAGTACACAGGTTGATAGATCACTTTCTAGCATTTAACATCACATCAATCCCTCAATCAAAAAATATAATTGTTGATTCTCTTGCTACAACAACTTTAATATTATATCCCCTTGAATATTATGAGGTGCCCAGGTTCACCATAGAATTGTTATACAAACCTTCCATACCCAATAACATTACCAATTAGAGGATATTTTAAGGGGATGAACAAATTATATCTTTCTTGACAAATGAAGAAAATTTCAGAGATTTGGCTATCGATGATGAAGTTTTCCAAAAGATACCCATTGATCATGAATATGGAGAGAATAATGAATAAAGGGACAAAATATCAACTTAACACAAACTCCACATGATGCCTAGGGGAGTAGTCAACCTTTGAAAACCTTTTCGATTTACGAGAAAAATTTAAGCATCCCAAGAATGTCAAAATGAGCATTTTTTGTCTTGCTTGTGAAGTCATAAACCTAGGAATTACCGATAATCCAGAGAATATTAACTTTGAGAAATCACTCTCCCCTGAGGAAAATAAGGCTTACCTAAATTTGTTTAAAGAGTATTGGGATGTTTTTTCCTAACCTTACCAATATTTGAAAACGTATGATACTAAGATCATCCATCACACCATCCCACTTAGACCCAAGGTCAAGCCATTCCAAAAAAAACTTAGGAAGTTTCATCTATCTCTGGAGCCCCTGATGCAGAAGGAGCTAAAAAAATGTTGGATGCCAAGATAATATTTCAAGTGAGACATTCTGCATGGGTAGCTAGCTTAGTGCCCATTAAAAATAAGTAAGGGGAAATCCGTTTATGCGTGGATTTCATAAACTTGAACATGGATTCAACAAAAGACAATTATCCCATCTCCCTCCATGGAACAAATCCTACAGACTGTATCTAGATCTGAGATTTTCTCACTTCTGGATGGATTCTCAGGGTATAACCAATTTTTGGTATCGAAAGAAGATAGGATGAAGACACTTTTCCGGAATAAATGGGGTACGTTCACCTACAAACACATGCCATTTGGATTAATTAATGTAGGTGCGACCTTCCAAAGAGCCATGGATGTATAATTTAGGTGGATGTTCAATAAATGTGTGGTGGTCTACTTAGATGATGTCATGGTTTATTCCAACACTACTAGATATGACAAAATTTTCCACGGTTTTTCGTTGCTATTGCCACACATATCCATCTCACTTTCCACGAAAGGAAAGACTATTTTTCGTGGAACTTTTTTCGTCGCTATATCCACAAACCAGGTTTTCATGGAAATAGCGATGACATAAGGCCACCACGTGTCATCATTCTCAAGATAGGTTTACCTTGAAAAGCGTGGCAATAGTGACAAAACATCGTCGCAATAGGGACAAAAAATCATGCCAAAGTAAAAAACTAACCAACAACTTACGACACAGATGCCATATGTGCGAAGAAAAAACATGGAACGTTGCGATGAACTGTCGTCGCTATTGCCACGAAAATCCTTGACTCACCAACAGTTTACGACGCAAATGCTATTTGTGCGACGAAAAAGTGTGGAACATTTCGATGAACCTTCATCGCTATTGCCATGAAAAGCCTTGGTAGAGTAAAACTTTTTTTTGTATGGAAGATGAACTTTCGTCGCTATTGCCATGAAAATTCTTGGCTCACCAATAGTTTATGACGTAGATGTTATATGTGCGAGGAAAAAGCATGTAACATTGCGATGAACCATTGTCTCTATTGCCACAAAAAGCCTTGGTAGAGTAAAACTCATTTTTGTATGGAAGACAAAATTTCATCACTATTGCCACAAAATTCCTGGTATGTCGCTTAGAAGTGCATCGAGGCATCTGTTCAGGGTCGTGAACTGCAACAACGAAAATGATCATATCGATATGTTGAAATAACTAATTCATTATTTTGATTAACATTACACTATTTCTCTTTACCTGTCTGTGTAGCTATGACAATTGGTGC
>CBVK0101584092.1:0-10591 GCA_900067695.1 Picea abies | reverse complement strand
TGCTACTTCCAGCTAGAGTTTCAGGTGCAGTTGGAGGATTTTCTTCTTGCATAATGTCTGTGGGTTGCCAATTATCCAGTGCTGGTGGGGTCTGAGCATGCTCCTCCATCGCAAACTCAATTGTAGGAGCATGGAGTGCGAGACAGGAAACCCTTGCTCTTCGATGAAGAATGGAGTTGTCCAGTAAGAGTTCTCTTTCCATATGCTATCTCCTCTGGCGTTGAGCAGCGTGGGTGTACCAAGCCGACCCCCGACGAGGCTTGCCTCGCTCCCTAGGCATCATGGAGCAGGAGTGGGTATAAAACTCACTAGGGCTCGGAGAATTCTGAAGGATGCAAAGAAAAACACACCAAAGCTCACAGTCGGCAGAAAATTGCAAAGCAAGAATGAGCTGAATGTGACCATGCCTCTTCGCTTTCACAATCTTGTGGGATGGTTGCTCCTGTTCTTGCAATAACTCTGCCATACTAAATGCTTGTAGGGTCGACCCTTTCCCGCGAGGGAGAAGTCGCTCACCTAGAGGTGTGTTGTAATGGCCTGCTCCCATCGTTAATGTTGAATAGATGGGGAGCGTTAATGTTGAATAGATGGGGAGCGGCTTGCCACATTTAAACCGAGGTTGGGCACCATAACAGGTGGCGGTGTTGTGCAACGTGTCACCCCATCCGAGGCTTGAGTACTCTTTGTTGCCAAGTCTGAGAATATATAATTTCTCTAATAATTCCCATGCTCCCACCCTCTATATAGAGGGTGGGAGGGGAGGCATTATTAGATAAATTATATAATAGTGAGAGGGGGGGGCATTATTAGAGAAATTATATATTATATAATTTCTCTACTAATGCTTCCCCTTCCACCTATATAGAGGGTGGGAGGGGTCGAAATTATTAGAGAAATTATATAATAGAGGGAGGGGGGGCATTATTAGAGAAATTATATAATAGTGGGAGGGGGGCCATTATTAGAGAAATTATATATTATATAATTTCTCTAATAATGCCAACCCCTCCCACCCTCTATATAATTTCTCTAATAATATTGACCCCTCCCACCCTCTATCAAAAACAATACCGAGACACCAATGACATGAATTCTACTAACTATAATATGTGCTTTCTCTCATTGCTCATGGTTGTCTCATTGTTCAATGTGACTGCAGAAGCTACAACATCAAGTTTTGAAATGTATCCCTTATGGCCCTTGTTGAGTACTCTTTGTTGCCAATGATTATGGAAGAGGGATAGATCTTGTTTTCACTGTGATGTCTATGAGTTCTATCATGTCGACCTCAGCTAGCTCTCCACTCGTGGATTTCAGAATTTGTATTATCCTGGGTTTGGGAGAAACTCGCTATGTATCTTGAGACAACTCATTAACAACCGCCAAACTTGCGAGGATCATCTAACAACGTCACCATAATCCTACTACAAACCTTGGTGGTATCATATTTGTGTGCATATGTATCTGCAAAGTGGTTAGCCTCCTTTTCCCATGGAGAGCTCATTTTTACAGAGGGAGAAAATGATTGTTGGAAACCCTAAACGAATGACATTGGTTTGGAAATAGTGAGCACCCTTGGTGAAACAAAATTGACTCCTCTTTCGAGCTAGTTTTGTTGAGATAAATCGAAGAAGCTTCTACCTCCATCATCATTATCTCTTGGAAGAAGTTACACTTTACCTCTGTCGTCGATTACATTCTCTCTCGGTAGCAGTTACAGTGCAGCTAGGGTTTACAAAAAAGACAATTATTGATTTTTTTCTTCAAAATTTGAATATGGTCGAGGAGGCATTCATGCCAAGATTTTGACAAAAATTAAACAAATGGAGTTGTTACATTTTGGAATACCCAATCATTTGTGAGTTGAAAACTATAATTTCTTAACCCTGTTATCGAACTTTTGGAACCATTTGACTTCTACTTGACAATGTATTCATGTGGTAGCTACTCAAGGAGTTCATTATTCACATAGCCATGGTCCAACTCTTCAAGAAGTTGGATTTGTGCTTCTTCTAGAAATTTGGAAAGATAAGACATATATTAGTGAGACTTTTTTCCCTATTGTCTTTCTATCTTTATCTTATGAACATTTGCAACAAATCAATATCTTTCTTGTAGTTGCAACAAACAAGTAGAATTCTACCATGAGTCTCTTGGTGAATGCATAACCAAATGAAAGAAATAGCCTCTCAGGCACAATAAAAAATTCAACTTGTTTTTCAATCATGAATTCTTCAATATTTGACATGCTTAAAGTGAAGCTCTTCTATATATGTCCATGTATAGGTACCTTCCTGTGAATGTTGCCCATTTAATACTGAATATCCTTTCCACTCTAGAATCAAAATCAAGGGTTGGACATTTTGGATATTGTCGAGATAATAATGGTTCTCGACGAGTTGTCTGGAATAGAGATTCCAAAGACAAACTAGTGCCATCTTCAAATATTAAACACATGTGACTTCAATAAAAGATTCAATAACATTTCAAACTCTGGAGACTTACAAATTTCTCCTCTTCCTCCTCTGGTTGTTAAGGAGGATTTCAAGTCATTTATTCATTGTTGATGACGACAAACCTAGGGTTAAAGGTAGATTTAGATACAATGGCCATTCAGGGTGGAAACAATGAAACTATAGGACGATTCACCAAGGTGTTGACACTGGCAACTTCCAACAACAAATTTGGTATACATATATTTATTTTTCTTTGTTCATTATTGTGGTTTTAATCAGATTCGATAAACAGGTGCATTGCTAAGTCTAATTGTTAAAGGGTGGAGTTGCAAGAAACCCCTTAGGTATAAGTCAGTATTTATATGGATCAAGTTGAGGAATTATAAGATTTATTGAACACTCTAATCCTCTATTTTGTGGATAATACTGTCAACATTGAGAAAACCACACTACAGACTGTTGTAACATGCTTGCAAGTTTTGAAAGCCAAAGCATCACTATTGTAAACTCAGACTCAACTTCTTCATGATGCACTTGAGTGAAAGAATCTTCGACAACATTCTGAACTCAACCTTGTTCAGAACCCTATATTCGAAGATGAGGAAGATGATTATGCCTATTTAGACTAACAGTTAGCGCAAGAGCAACTCAACGAGAAAGCTCCAGATTCAAGTTCAGATGCAAATAAACTTCCTATTTCCAAGCCAATCATCAGACCTTGGTAAGAAATCAAGCACAACAAGCATAGAACCGGTATCATATATGAAAAGGATATCACCTTTCATAATTTAGATTACACCAAACTAATCTAGTTTTAAAGTTTGGGATTATTTCAAGATGATTCACATTCACTTGCTCCAGTTCAAGAGAAGATTTTGATATGCCCACATTGTTAGGGATTTGGCCACGTTGAAGATCAGTGCTTTGATCTTCATCCTTGTGAGCATTGTGGAAATCAAAATCATCCTTCAAACAAATGTTCTTACAGCAAGAAATCTTCAAGAATAAAGAACTATTATGGGTGGTTGACTTCTTGGCGATGGTCATCAATAGTTAAGAAGATATGTTAATAATAATGATGAATTCACTCTCGAGTATTGATGCATCTTGTAAAGAAAGGATTTGCATCTTCTCACCTTGTACCTGACAGGGGGTAACAACATCAATGATTGACAGTCAGGCTTCTAGTTTCAAAGTCTCATTAATCGAGTAGTAACAAAAGAGCATGATAATAGAGCATGATTGGTTTGTGGTTTTCCTTAGATCACCACTTAGTAGAAGACTTTCAACTTTTGCTAGACAATGGTTTGTGGTTTTCCTTAAACCTCCACTTGGTAGAATATTTTAATCTTCTTATACATCACAGTTTATTGTCATACTTAAACCAACATTCAAGAGCACTTCCAATTAGTAGGAGACATCATCTTTAGCTTCTATTTAACTTAGGAAATGTTTCAGGAACCATTGAGCTTAGAGAAGGGTTCTAGAGTTTGTGGTCATCCTTAAACCACTGGATTAATTTGTGGTATTCCTTAAACCACCATCATCATTTAGTTTGTGGTCATCTCAAAACCACTAGATTCAGAGAGAAGATTCAACCATCGACAACTACACACTTCCATATTTCATATGTCCACTTTCATATATTAGCTCTCACCTTGGACACACATAAACCTTTTTGAATTAAGGGGGGATGTTGGAAATGTGGTCTGTTAGGGTTATGAACTTCACAGAATGTGAAGATTCAAGTTTGTGTAATGGTTGTCAGGAGTCCAAGGGACCTTGGAATACGAATCCAATGGTCATAATCATGTATATATGTTGTATCATATCATTAATGAAAGCACTTCACACTTTATCTTTATTGTGTGCAGTCCAACACTTAATTGTCATTGATGACTTTTCTAGATGCACTTGGGTTTACTTCTCAAAACTTAAGAGCGTATTTTTTGACAAGTTATTGGTCTACAAGGCCCTTGTATAAAAGCAACCTAGACATCAACTTCAAAGATTAAGAAAATATATTGGAGGTGAATATGTGAAAAATCAATTTACAAGTCACTACACTACATAGGGCATCCAAATGCAACACATTGTTCCATATACACCACAAAAAAATGTTGTTGTTGAAAGAAAGAACCGCAATTTAAAATAAATGGCTAATTGTATGATCTAATCTAAGGGATTAATTCTAAAGAATTGGGTGAAATCCACTAACTATGCAAATTACATAGTAAATCACACTCCCAAAAATGCTCTTAAAAATATAACACCAGAAGAAGCATGGAATAAACTTAAGCCAGATGTAAGTCACTTCCGTGTATTTGGCAGTGTAGCATGGGCTTTAAGCCAGATGTAAGTCACTTCCGTGTATTTGGCAGTGTAGCATGGGCTCACATTCATGATGAGAAAAGGAAAGCATTACAACCTAAATTTCAGAAGTGTATATTTGTTGGTTTTTCTAAAAATGTCAAAGTTTACGGATTTCTTCAACCATAGTGTAATGAAATTATTATTAGAAGAGATTTTAAATTTGATGAAATTCTCTTGGTCTGCTAGCGTAATTCAGTGTTTGTTCCTTCTTCGGCCTGCAATCCGTATTTGACATTTCTTCCATCTATTGTTCCTATTCAAGTTTCATCTTCTTCTTCAGTTGATGACAGTGAGGATGAAAATCCACCTCCACCTGCTCACCTTCCTCTAGATGATTTCATTGAACCTGAACATGCACCAGCACCACTGGTTCATAGATGGGTTCGTTCAATACGAGAAGTAGTTGGTGATTTTGTTAGTGATCCTTCATATCAGCGTCATACAAATTCATAGTCCCAATGAGCTTATTCTCTTTAGAATTAGAGTCGATCCCCCCTTAATGAAAACTTCATGAACTCCTAACATAGATAAAAGTTTGGAAAACTTCACTTTTGTAAGAGAATTTGTGAAAATGCCTGCAACTTGATCTTCTGTAGGGAAGAAGAGAACTTCAATAACTCAATCATGAATGCATTTTATGATGAAGTGCATATGTAGCTCGATGTGTTTGTTGCACTGATAATAAACTAGGTCTTTGGTAAGCTTGATGGAACTCTAATTATCGCACCAGAGGGTGGTCAGATGATGCTGCTGGAATCCAAACTCTGAAAGGATCTGTCGAAGCCACAAGGATTCTTGAATTTCATTAACCATTGCTCAGTACTGTGTATGTTGAAGAAAGAGAAATATCATGTTGTATCTTATAGGCCCATGTGACAGGTCATGAATCAAGGTTGAAAACATAACCTGCAATAGAATTTCGATCATTAGAGTCGTCGGTCCAATATGAATCAATGAAACCAACCAATAAAGGAGTCCCCCCTAAACTATAATGAATCCCAAATTGAATTGTACCCCAAACATACCGAAGTATCATCTTAGTTTCTTTCTAATGTCTTTCACAGGGTGTTTGCATATACTGGGAAACAAGATCAGCAACAAAGGAAAGATCAGGATGGGTATGAGACAAGTATAAGAGGTTACCAACTAACTGACGGTACAAAGTGGCATCAACTTTGGGAGAAGTAAAAATGGAAACAAGTTTGAATCCAAATTAGAAGGGAGAAGGGATTGGTTAAAGTATTCCATGTGAAAGCAACGAAAAAGGTCACAAACATAATTAGACTGGGAGAGAAAAAATTCTTCCTTGGTTTGCAAAACTTGGAAGCCAAGGAAATGTCACAAATAGCATAAGACGATCATTTCAAATTTCTTCTTAATGTTGGTTTTCACGTCGTTTAAAAGTTTAGGTTCACTATGTGGATAATATCATCAACATAAAGAAAAAGGATTATGAAATGGATTCCTACTTTCTTGGTATAGACATTAGGATCAAAATGGCATCTAGAAAAATTGAGGTTAAGAAGAAAGTAATATATTTTAGCATACCAATCTTGGGTAGCTTGCTTACGACCATAAAGAGATTTCTTAAGGTGACAAACAAGGCTAGAGTCATTTTGGACATAGCTAGGAGGTTGTTCCATATAGATTTATTCTTACAAATCCCCATGCAAGAAGGAAGATTTGACATCCATCTGATGGACCTCTCATTTATGTGAGGCAACAAGGGAAAGAACAAGGTGAATGGAATTCATTTTGGCTATAGGGGAAAAGGTTTCATTATATTGCAAATCTCTGTGAAAGAAGGCAGATTTAACATCCATCTGATGGACCTCCCATTTATGTGAGGCACCAAGGGCAAGAACAAGTTGGATGGAATTCATTTTGGCTATAGGGGAAAAGGTTTCATTATAGTCAATTCCCTCAACTTGGGAAAATCCAATGGCAACTGACCAAGCCTTTTGTCTTTCAACACTTCCATCCAATGCATACTTAGTTCTATAGACCCATTTACATATGACAAGTTTTCTTCCTTTCGGAAGAGGTACAATATTCCAAGTATCATTTTCCATTAAAGAATGATACTCTTCATTCATTGTTGTATCACAATATGGATGACGTGAAGCTTCTCCAAATGTATTTGGATCACGAGTCTCTGAAAATTGAGCCAAAAGAGAAGAGGCTCGTTGGAACTGTGAATGTGTCTGACACTTATCTAAATGATCACCAACTACTTCTCGTGTTGAAGAAACACATCTAGGAAGCGGTGGTGCTAGTGCAGATTTAGGTTCAATGGACTCATATAGAGGACAGTGAGTATGTGGAGGTGGATTTTCATCATCATTGTCATCATCTAAAGAAGAACAAACCAGAATAGGAATAGAATAAGGCACAAACAATGAATATGGTTCATAGGTCGAAGAAGGCACAAACATCGAATTAGGTTCACGGGCCAAGAGAGTTTCATCAAATTTAACATCTCTTCTAATAATAATTTCATTACAATGAGGTTGAAGAAGTTTGTAACCTTTGAAATCTTCAGAATAACCAAAAAAATATACACTTCTCACTTTTAAGTTGCAATGCTTTCCTTTTCTCATCAGGAATGTGAGCCCATGATACACTACCAAATACACGGAAGTGACTTACATCTAGGTTAAGTTTATTCCATGCTTCTTCCTGTGTTATATTTTTTAGAGCCTTGGTGGGAGTGTGATTTACTATGTAATTTGTACAGTTCATGGCTTCCACCCAATACTTTAGACTTAATCCTTTAGATTGGATCATACAATTAGTCATTTCTTTTAAAGTGTGGCTCTTTCTCTCAGCAACACCATCTTGTTGTGGTGTATATGGAACAATGTGTTGCATTTGGATTCCCTGTGTAGTGCGATAACTTGTAAAATTATTGTCCACATATTCACTTCCATTATATGTTCTTAACCTTTGAAGTTGATGTCCATATTTCTTTTCTACAAGGGCCTTGTAGGCCAAAAACTTGTCAAAAAATTCGCTCTTAATTTTTAAGAAGTAAATCCAAGTGCATATGGAAAAGACATCAATGAAAGTTAACATATAATTTCACCCAGAAAAAGAAGGAGATGAAATTTTACCACGCATGTCACTATGAACAAGCCGCAAAGAAGTCGAGGTGTGCCAAGAGGCATGTTTGTCAAAATTTTCCCAATGATGTTTACCGAGAACACAACTGGCACAAACACCATCTCTGCAAGAAACGAGAGGAAGACCAATCACCATGTGTTAATTACATAGTTTCTACAATGAGAAATAGTTTAGATGACCAAAACAATCGGGCCAAATTTTTCTCAAGTCATCAGCATGAGCAACAAAAACTTATGGAAAAGATGATGACCCAAAAGTTGTCAAACTTGTACAACCTAGTAATATCATAAAAAATCACAGTTGTTAGGACATGATTAGGATATTTTAAATCCTTGATTACAACTTAGTGAGGTGAAAACTCTACACTTTTACCTTCACCTGAATGAATGATCTGATACACTGATAGAAGGTTGCAAAAAAGACTTGGAATACACAATACATCATTGAAATGACCATTATCTACCTGAATTGTTCCAAGCCCTACAACACTAATATATCTATCATCACCAACAAATATTGTCTTGGAGATACATTCATTTAGATCATAAAATATGGATCTATCCTTAGCCTTATCATAAGATGCTCCAAAATCAATAACTCACTCATTAGAAGAAGAAGTAGAAGTTGCATTAAAGGAGAAACCTGAAGCAGAAAGTGCATTTCCATGAGAAGAAGAAGAAGAAGAAGAAGAAGAATCAATATTGATGTTGTGCTTATTCATGAAGAAGAAGAAGAAGAAGAAGAATCAATATTGATGTTGTGCTTATTCATTGTTTCTTCTAAGGCTTCCATATTTTTAAAACATTTAGACTCCACATGAACATATTTCCCACAAAAGTTGCAATGTTTGGCAGTCTTCTTAATTTTGAATTTTTCTCCTTTGTCACCATTAGGAGCAGAAGCTAGGGGAAGAGGGTTTGGGACCCTAGTTTTTATTGTTGTTGGCGAGGATGTTGCTTCTTGGGATTCTTGGATTTATCTTTCTATTGGACTAGTAAAGCTTTGTTGGATGTACCTACAATGCTAATCAATCCAAGTTGCACAAGCCTATCTTTCTCTTGAATTAGAGAATCACAAAAGGCCTCGAGAGAGGGTTCTTTATAAGCACTCCCTAGATCTTCTCTAGTGGCATAAAAGGTAGATACAAAAAAAAATATGCACTACCAAGCTTGGAAAGAACAAAATATATATACATTGATCTTCCTTCGGATCTAGTTCACATTTTATACACGAAAGTCTAAGTGTTTGTAACGCACCCGACCCCTAAGTACCTTTTTAAGGGACGGGGCATAATAATTTCACTTTTACTATAGCTTCCCTGAGTTCCTCGAAGAGATGCACCATTTCCTCCTACTCTCCAATATCTTTCTAACGAATAGAAGCCCATCCAAAACTGAGTTCTGGTTCAATAATTAACGCCTTCTAAAGTTTTCGGGTTGTCATTGGCCAATGGCCACCCCCTTCACCATGTGGATTCACTTTCCTTGTACCATCCAACATGGCACTGTCGCGGCCCCAATCGACATCATTTTGAATTGACATGGTCATGGAAGAAGGGTTTATAAGGGAAAATCTATGTCAATTTTTCATGGGCTTATCTGCTACCAGAACCTCAGTGCTTCTTATTTTTCCCTTTTTACCTTACCATGCGACCGGATTCAGAACCAAGTCCTCTAGACTTCATCCTTTCCACGCTCGTTTTTACAACGTTGAAGCTTCCCAGAGACTTGAAGTGCCGAAGCCTCTCACTACTCTAGAATATAAGGTGGAGCTCTGTCCACCTTTGGATCTGACAATTAAGATTTATCTGCACTTAACCAATCGCTTGGACTTAACTAGAGGGGTGGGGTCCCACACCTAATTTGTGTCCAATCCCATGGTGCAACGTGGAAATATCTAGACACACCATATCACCATGACACACACAGGCCCATCCTATCAAAGCTCGACACTACAACAGGGGGAAATTTGGCGCTTCGGCACTTTAACCACTTTTCTCTATTTGCAAATCCTATGAAGTTCCAAACCACAGAGGTCTACCACGTGGCTTCAACCCTTTTTGGAGCTTGCGTCTTAGAACTCCAAACACCCGAAGTTCCAAAGTCCCCAACTACCAGAGCAAGTCCCTCTTGCGTACGTGGAATTTTGCATGAGTGTCCCTACTACCATCTTCCACCTGGAAGATACATGGTGATGATTTTATGTTGACACATGGTACCCATCTCTCCAACTCTATACTGTATACAATAAATTAGTAGTACATGTGGCTTATCCACGTACTGACATGCAGTGGCTTTTTCACACGGTCGAAATCCACCATGTACTTTGTCCATGTCGTCTGCTGATGTCACTCAGGCCTTTGGCTCTTTAAGGAAAATCCACGCCTTGCATCCTGAATCGCTCGAAGTGGGGTTTAGTCGGAGATCCGAATAATGATCGGATTACCCATAATCTTCCTTGGTTTGATCCAATGGAAGACATTTGGCAGAAGACAAGGGTAACATGTGGCCCAATCAATTAGTGACACGTGTCAAGGTCTATTTGACACATAAGTTCTATGAAATTCACAAATCAGGGTGACATGTGGCCCACCTACTATGGGTCCACGTCACCCTAGGTGACATCAACATGCCACATCA
>CBVK0101584091.1:5888-34393 GCA_900067695.1 Picea abies | reverse complement strand
CTCTTCCGATCTCACTCGGAGATCCGAATAATGATCGGATTACCCATAATCTTCCTTGGTTTGATCCAATGGAAGACATTTGGCAGAAGACAAGGGTAACATGTGGCCCAATCAATTAGTGACACGTGTCAAGGTCTATTTGACACATAAGTTCTATGAAATTCACAAATCAGGGTGACATGTGGCCCACCTACTATGGGTCCACGTCACCCTAGGTGACATCAATATGCCACATCACTCCGACTTTCGACGCTCTAGAGATATTCTCATTCACCAACATGTCAAACCTCCTGGAGTAGGATTTCACTGGAATTCTTTACGCTATCCTTTCACTAGGCTCGATCTAATGGTCAAGAAGGGTCCCAAAGCATCCTTAGATCCACGATCCACGTTACTTTGTGAGTTTGGTATTCATAGGTTCTAACTGTTTAACACCTTTTTCTCTCCCAAAGTAGGTCAACGTCGAATGACCACGACATAGATTTAATGGTCAAGGGAGATCCTGAATAGCCTCAGATCTACTTCTCGCGTTACTTTGCGACCGAGAAGTGGATCGGGTTTAACAAGGAAATGAATCCCACAATAATGGTTAAATGACCACCAAATTTCAGTCAATTGTCAAGTTACTGGTCTGACAGGTCACCTTCGACATATTTGGATGTTGTAATGTTCATTCACCCCTAAGTTCCGAACTCTTGGAGTTCGGAACTCCCAGATTCCTGAATAACTTAGCTTCTTTTTTAGTGTAGTGAAGGGTTCCATGGACCTAGTCCTATGGAACTTTGTCAAGCTCCAGAGGCTACACTCATAACTTTTAGCCAAGATTTGGTTAAGGTCGTGGGCATGAGCCCATGGTCTCTTAAACACCTCGTTTGAAAGAAGCACCTTCCATTCACAGAACTTAAGTTCTAAAATAGGGGAAGGTATTTTCGAGGGATCAACAGGACTAAATCATTGTAGTGAAGTCTACCCTGACTCTTACATTACAAATTCAATCCTTGGGAAAATTCCCTCAAGGATTTTCCAACCAGCACAGAAACCATAATCCTAATTTCATTTTAAGACCCGTGTCTAATAGTTCTCTTGTTTCTAAGCAAAGGCAAACAAAAACCATTCAAATGCAAGGGCTCATGAAAGAACAATAAGCATTACTAATATTAATCATGCAATGAAAATTTTAGTCATAGACATAGTCATCCAACCACTCATTTCAATTCTAGTACACAGGGTATATGAAATACTTATTTATTACAATCGATCATTGACCAACTGATTGTGGGTGTTCGCCTTTCCACCCAACCATAGGCTCAGAGGCATTCATTCTTAGCGCTCTGGCCACCCCCGTGCCAAGACATGATATCACTAGGGAAATTTTGTAGTTTCTCAGAGGTTCTTTCTCTGTAACGGCCTCTGTGAGGTTTATCAAATGCTCCCTCATCATCAAGCTTGCGACCTTCTTCTCGGGTCATGTTTTCTGCAAATTATCAAAGCTCCTTTCTCTTGTTCTCTCCTTTTTAACCAAAATAACTAAATCCTTCAGTTCTTCTTCAGAACCCTAGAGCCTTGCACATTCTCCTCTTTTCTCTCTACATATCCATGTCACACACCCCCCTGTGGGCATGGTCTCTTTATTGTCTTCTTTCGTGTGTATTCTTGTAAACCTTTTTCCTCCCTGGGAAGGTTCTGGATATGTCCTCTCCCTTATGTCAGAAGGAACTCGAGTCAATCTAGGCCTGCAGGAAACTGTACTTTGTGGTACTTTGGGCTGACATTTTTTCTGTCTCCTCATCCAGACCCTCCATGCTTCCACTCATTGGGGTAGTTGATTGTTCAACCACTGGTCCTTTTCTCATTAACTGATTTTTCCTTGGGATCGATATGAGACTTATTATTTCAACAAAGAGAATTTGGGTCATTTTGACACAATGAATCCTCTCTATAGTTTCCTCACTCTTTCCTATAGTGATATCATGGCCATTAATTCAAGGCTTCACCGCCACAGTTAGTTATTGGCAATCTAAACAATAATACATTTACATTGTTCACATGCCATAGCATGGTGATCATAATTAATTATTAATTACAAGTTGGGGGAAATAGGGGTATTACACTATTTTTAAATTAGATAAGTAATCTTCAGTGCAAGGAAAATTATTTGGACTTAAATTTATTAACCGATTTTCCAAACAATGAGCTCAAATAATATTTTGTTTACCAAACACAACTTCAAGATTTTCCCAAGCTTTATCTAGGCTCTCAATTTTTTGAAGGTGAAACCTTAAATCAGGAGACATGGACATTTTGATTAGTCCACGGGCTTCATCATTCTTATTAATCCAATTGGCATACTTGTCATCATCAATGGGTTGTTGTTCTTTTCCCAAGGTATTCTGGTACAATCCTTTACTTATTAATAAATACTCCACATGAGATTTTCATTGGAAGTAGTTGGTGTTCGTAAGAAAAATATCACTAGGAGAAGACATATTAAATATGAAAAGAATATGGATTTAAAATATGAAACTGGTGGTCTATATGGAAAGTTCTCGAAAAATTAGGTTGTTTTGAAAAAAAAAACACTGAAAAACGGGCTTCGGATGTGAAAGTTATGCCCTTAAAAAAGGCAGAAATGGTAACCAAAGAACCACGTGGTAGGTATAAATTGGTCCACGTGGTGATACCCCTCCTAATAATCTCACTTTTACAAATAAGTTGCATATGACGTGACCCACTTTTATAGAATAAGTGGAGATCACTTTTACATTGAAGATACTTTATAAAAGAAAGTTGCATGCAAAATAAATAACTTTAAAATAGAATATTAAAGCCACTTATAGTGATTCACTTTTATCATTTAAGTGAAATACACTTAAAAATGGATGCATGAACATTTTCAAAAAAAGTAACTAAAAAGAGACTTGAACTCAAGACCTCTTACTTAATAAAACAACTTTTAACCAAGTGAGCTAGTGCAAAACATTTTGTATTGTTTAGAAGGAGGATTGGGCATGTTGTTGTTGTTGTTGTTGTTGTGGAAGATGGCCTTGGAGAGCGTGCTCATAAAAAAATATTTTCACAAAAGAAAAAGAATTACTTCTTGACAGAAACAAGGGTTAGATCTCAGTTAGCTTACCCATAAAATGCAAGTTTTCCCTCTATTTTTTATTTACCGATATCACATAGAGTGCATGAAAAAGAGCATATGTAGACCAAAAAGCCCTTTCCGATCTATTTCTGATTTGTTGAGATCACACAGGGCGTAGGGGAAAGATAATACACAAATTGAAAAGGGTAGAAACCTGGAAATAAAAAAATAGAAAGTTGAAATAAAAAACTGAAATATTATCTCTGTAAAAATTTTAAAGGGCGTATTCGAGCTTTATTCCTCCAGATCTACCTGAAATCATCATATATTTGACAAACAAAAACATTTTTGAGTGAAACGAAAAAGCATTCCTGACTAAAACATGCACTCAAAATGCAATGGAACAGTCCTCTCAGCCCATAAATGTATGGAGATGGTAGAAACCATAGATGAGGCAACACGACTTCATGATATCGATCTAGAACGAGGGAAGGTCTTCAAATGCACTATGATACCATGTTCAACAACACATGTATTTCAACATAGGACAAACACCTTTCATAACCACTCACACAAATAGATCAAATATCAAAACACCGATGTTTTGACATGGTAAAACCCCTACTGGAAAACGTCAACGGCCCAACCAACATGGCCACTTGAAGTAATTTGTTAATGCAAAAGAAAAATATTACAGAGATATTTACAAGAGAGTTTCTCACAATTGATCAACGACAAATGACCTCCATGATCTCTAAATAGATATCATGGACCAATCAATTGTTAATCCATAGATCAATGTAGTCATTAAGATCAAGGATAATATGAACCGTCAGTTCACTCTATGTCAGGAACATATTGTGACCGTTGGATTTCCTAACTACAAATGCATACTAAATAAATAGATAAAGAAACACACTTTTACCTAATGACACATTAGACCAAGTTGATATTAACTAGAACTCCTCAGTGTCTAAATATCCTAACAATGGCCTTACAAGTTAAATAAACTATATGAAAATGGATTAATAGAGATGGAAATCATTCCATGATTAACGAAACTAGTAGGTTAGGGGAAAAATACCCCAACCCAACCCTACAAATAATGCAAATACCAATCTTATGCAAGAAGAGGATGAGAAGTATTGAGGAAAAACTACCAAACTCAAGAGAAACCAATATGGGTTGAATGTAGATAAGTGTAAACAAATCAAGGAGATTGAAAAGACAAAAGCATCTAGAGAAAAGTGCCAACAATATGCCAAGTCTTACACCTAAGAGTGTCATATCCAACCTTTATTCTCTATCATGTCCCTTCATCTTCTTCCTCTCTTGGATTTATCCCTCATTTTATTCCCTCGAATGATGATTATAAGAAGTCCCATAAGACATGTCTCACTGTCTATCTCCTATGTTCCACGTCCAATCCCCATTTAATGACCTTCTTAAATATTTTTCTCGTATGCTATTATTTTTTCCACAAGTCAATGTCCTTTCAGTACTTATCTTTCTCCCCAATTACTACAACAAAATAGGTCATCATTGTCAAGTTTAGCACTGAATTGCAACACATTTTTTTCAAGCTAGAGTATTTTCTCTATGTAAAAGTAGGTGTTAAAATTATTTTCATATTTAACACCAACTTTAGTTATGGGTTTAGCTCTAGATTTTGTTGGATCATGTTGCCATTGATGTCAATGGTTTGATTGATTGATGTCAAGTGATTAAATGATTGATTGATGTCAAATGGAGTGATTGATAGGCTTGATTGACTGATGATTGATGTACAATGTATATGTATTATCCTTGATGAGAATGATAGATGTCAAGTGGAAACCAATCGATGAATATGGATCATTGATATGATGCATAGATGAAGATGGATCAATGAGTTGTCATTGATACATGATGAAGATGGATTCTTTGATATATGATGCAATAGTTTGTTTGATGTAAAGATTATTTCCTTGTCACGGTTGAAAAGAAGTACAAATGAATGAACTCCAAAGTGGTCCCCTTATGGTGAAAGTCCTCACAGGAAGACGCTTTATGGTTGAGTTGTGGTTGAGAGAACCCATGCTTGTATGATGAATAATGAGATGAATATCAGTGATTTTGTTGGTGAAACTATCCTAGATGGATAGTGCTTGTCATGGCATTTTCAATGATATGTGGAATGTCACATAACTCCTCACGGTTTGAGAGTTATGGCCTTACAAAGTTGGAGGAAACCCATGTGTTGACTTGAAGCCCCCAAAGGTCAAAGAAGTCAAAGTGCCCTAAAATAAGAAATCATTATTTAAATGATTAAGTAAAGTGACTAAGTCAAGAAGGATTATTTAAATATTAAAGTAAGGTGACAAAATCGAGGAGGAATATTTAAATGATAATGGAGAACTTTTTATTTATGGAAAGTGGCTAACCTTAAAATAAGGAAAATAGGTTAAGTGACCTATAAATGGGTTAAGTGACCTAGAGGATGAAAGTATAAATAAGATAGCAATGGTCTCTTACAGATTATCCTTTTTTTTTGGATCAATGGAGAGCTTCTTGTGAGAATATATTTTGGAGTATCTATGGAGAGCTTCTTATGAGAGCATCTTTGGTGTGGATCTCTTGAGCATGATTGAAGATCTATTTTGAGAAAGAGAGTGTGAGGAGGATCTCATGGATGCATCAAAGTTTCGGCAATATTGGAGATCTTGACGGAAAAAGTCTCGGAGCTACATAAACCCTAGTTTCTAAGGTATACACAGGTTGCAATGAGCCAGACCTCGTACATACATAGGCTGTATGAAGAGAGGGTGCGTACAATGGATAAAATCATGGAGATTTGTGTTTGAGCTGATGACTGGGTGTTGAAGACTGAAGCAGGTTCCAGATCTGCATTTTGTGGACTCAGATCTATCACTGAGAATCTGTTTGGACAGTGAAGGACAAAAAAGAATGTGATTGCAAGTTGCAGAGGATCTGAGTATATGATGAAAAGGATAAACCCTAATAGCTCATAAGGTATACGCAGGTTGTTGTATATACTGGTCGCGTACATATGTGGATTGTAGTGAGCCAAGGTGTGTACACAAGCGGGTTGACTACTGACAAGTCGTGTATCTGTTGCAGATTGATATTTGTTGAGGATTGTTGCCTCATCTCAGTTGGTGTTGAGGGTGTAATCTGAGTCTTGCATTATAGAGTTGGTGCTCTTGTAGAGTTTTACTCTATTCAGTTATTGTTGATAAACCCCAAGGATTGTAGTTCGTAATAAAAAGAAAATTGTACATACATCTTGTGCTCTTTGTGTTCCTTGTGGTGATGATTTATTGATGATGTATGTTGTTGATATAAGTTCACATCTAACTGGTTATAAATGACAACAATGAGTTATGAGTAAATGTTGAATGCTAACTAATGAGTTTTGTGTAAGAGGGAATTTTTTTGTAAAAAGAGCTCCACACTCATTCACCCTCCCTCTAAGTCTGGTAGGTGTGTCCAACAATTGGTATCAGAGAGGGCCTTCACTACAAGCCTTGACAAGCTTGAAGGAGATCCATAGACACACAAATGGATAATGAAGTTCCAATCCTTGATGAGGAAAACTATTCTACTTCGAGAATAGAGATGAGAGTACATTTGAAGACAATGGGAGTGGCTATTTAGAAGGTAGCCATTGGTGGATCAATTCCTTTGAAGAACAAATCAAAGTTTGCAGCTCAAAGGGAAGGAAATAAGAATGATGCATTGGCTCTCAAGACCATTCTTAGTGGACTCTCAAGCCCTATCAAAGAGAGCACAGGACAATACACTTTCGCCAAGGATCTATGGCTAAATCTAGAGGAGACATATCAAAGCAAGAAGGAGAAGGAAGATATTGAAGAGCACTCCATCAAGATTATCAAAGGTAAAGAATTGTAAAAAACCCTTGATTGTATTATTTCAAAATGTGATCTTGAAAAAATTTCAAGTGAAGATAGCACAAAATAAGATCTCAAAAGTATTTCAAATGAAGGTAAAGAATATCCAAAGACTCTTGATTTCAATGATTCAAAATGTGATGATGTTGAATTCTTCTCAAGTGAAGAAGAAGATCTAGAAACAGTTTGTGTAAAGTTTGATGGTAGTTATTCTATGGAAAGAATAGAAGAACATCTATTAGAACTTCGAAAAGAAGTTGAAGAGCGTTTATATAGATATAGCAATGATCATTATTATACACACTATAACTATATTTCTGATAACACTAAGAAGTTTATTAGAAGGAATCAAAGGCATATCTTGACGTTAAAGGGAATGCTCAAAGAAAAAGAAGAAAACAATATGACTAAATTAGAAGAAAAGGAAGAAGAGATCACAAGACTAAAGAATGAAAAAGAAGATATGAAGGTAGATGATGAGATTATAAAATTTTTTGAAACTATTGTCCATCTCAAAACCCAAATTGAAGAAGCCAAAAGGATATAGGAACTATTGAAGAATTAAATAATTGAAAAGGAAGAGTCATGTTGTAAGTTAGAAGCTGAAATTGTTGATCTTAGAAAGAAAGTGGAGAAGTCAAACAAATTCTTGAATAGCTCACAAATCTTGGATGAGATCTTGGAAAGTCAAGATCACCATATGATAAATCAGGTCTTGGATACAAAGAAGAAGATACACATGCTAAAGCAAGAACCTCAAAGAATCATGAGGTAATTCCATCAAAGAAGGAAGACAATGTTGCAAAACAACCATCTACACAAGACAAATAAAATTTCAAAAGAACAAAGCTAGGAAGACATCAAGAAGCTATCTTTGGGAAACCAAAGCAAAGGTATGAAAATATTTTTCATGGGCATTGTTATTCATGTAATGAATATGGTCAAAAATCTTTTGAATGTATATCTTATGAAAGGAGATATAATGGAAGATTTTATAACGCCATAAGATGTTGGAGATGTAATCAAGTAGGACATATTGATGTTCACTACAATTCCATGAGATGCTACAACTGTAGTGGATTTGGCCACAAATCCTAGGAGTGTTGGAACACAAGAAGAAAGTACATGATGAGGACTTCACATAGCATGGATAGAAGAAGGAATGAGGTAAGGAAGGGAGATATCTTTGAAAAGATGGATGCTCAAAGCTCAAGTTCTGAGGAGCAGGGACATCTACAGAAGTGGGTGAAGAAGACAGAGCAGTCATAACAGAATGAAAGACTGAAGGGAATTTCAAGAGTGTTATCCACAGAGGCACACAAGGGTGATAGTGGTATCAGTCACGTACATATATGCGATGACCTTGACTAGGTCGCGTACACACGTGCTATGTTGTGCAGCAGGCCACATATATGTGGAAAAGCCTTGGGAAAAAGGCAATGCACATGGGTTGCATCTTGATGTGATGGTATAATTTTGTGATGCAGGGTCTGACATGGTTTGTTGCAGGTTCTGACACTGTTTTGTTGTAGGTTTAAATGTTCATCTATTGGATTATGTAAAATAAGATCTTGGGTGCATGGCACTAACCCATGAGTATGGAGGATTGATGTTGATTTGTTGATGTACATGAGTGGTACACATTTTGGGTTTCATTGATATATCTTATGATGTATTATTGGAAGCTTACTTGTTGAAAACTTGATGCATGCATTTGGCATATGGATGGGCTACATATTGGGACATGTAGTTGGTGAGTTAATGAGGTGATCATGTTGTACATCATTGATGATTCATAGCTTGATCTATAGTTGATGTATGATTGGTAGAGGAACCTACTAACAGTTTGATTGGCACATGTTTTATGAAGAATTTGACATACATGTATGGGGATTCATCATATTGTGGTATTGGTGCATGGTGATGTACTTGCTTGGTACAAGTGGTAATACATGTTGATGTACATATTTGGTACACTCATAGATGGCGTAATCTTGATGATACTACACCATTGATATTACTTGATTAGCACAACAATTGGTAATTGTTTGAGATACATGATTGTGACACTTGGTTCATGGTAGAGACATATCATGAGTGATATGACACATTCGACATATTGGTAGATGCACATGTTGGCATGTTGATAGATGCATATGATTGATACATTCCATGATTGATATCTTTTGGCACATTTCATGATGTTGATGTACATGGTTGACGTACATGGGTGGTACATGATGTACTTGGTTGACATTTTGTTCATAATTCTCTATTTTATTGTTGACATATATTTTGTTTCATGATGCATGGTATGTCATAAGTTTGATGCATGGACAGGTCCAAGGATCGTCATTAAAAGAGAAGTTAATCTATGATCCGGTTGAGCAGTAGCAATTGCATGTTGATCATATTGAAGAGGAGATAAGGGGAGACATACCCATAGGGGGGTCATTCTTCTTCCCATGATTCTAGGAGGAGATATTTATCAGATGCATGCCTAGAAAAGAACCCTATATTTGAAGAAAGAGAACAAAGGCATAATTCTAGGGGGAACGATGGTCACAGGGAGAGTATGAGCGATGTATCTTCAACATTACATTAGAGTGATATCCCTTGTTAAAAAGGGGAGAGATTATTCAAAGGAAGATCAAAGGAATTCAAGCAGGGGGAGCAGCCCCAAGAGGAGAATGATGTTTTTCCATTGATGTCAAAGGGGGAGAAATGGTCACATTGATGTGATTGATGTTTAGTAATGGGGAGAGATAGTCATATTGATATGTTTGATGAATATTGATGTAGAGCATGCCTTGTCTACTTGTTGACACCAATGATTAGTGTTGACATCAATGTTGGTATTTCCATCAATTCCAAAGGGGGAGATTGTCGGATCATGTTGTCATTGATGCCAATGGTTTGATTGATTGGTGTCAAAAGATTGATGTCAAGTGATTAAATGATTGATAGGCTTGATTGACTGATGATTGATGTACAATGTATATGTATTATCCTTGATGAGAATGATATATGTCAAGTGGAAACCAATCGATGAAGATGGATCATTGATATGATGCATAGATGAAGATGGATCAATGAGTTGTCATTGATACATGATGAAGATGGATTCTTTGATATATGATACAATCGTTTGTTTGATGTAAAGATTATTTCCTTGTCATGGTTTAAAAGAAGTACAAATGGATGAACCAAAGTGGTCCCCTTATGGTGAAATACCTCACGGGAAGACGCTTTGTGGTTGAGTTGTGGTTGAGAGAACCCATGCTTGTATGAGGAATAATGAGATGAAGATTAGTGATTTTGTTGGTGAAACTATCCTATATGGATAGTGATTGTCATGCCTTTTCTGGTGATACGTGGAATGTCACATAAATCCTCACGGTTTGAGAGTTATAGCCTTACGAAGTTGGAGAAACCCCATGTGTTGGCTTGAAGCCCCCAAAGGTCAAAGAAGTTAAAGTGCCTTAAAAGAAGAAATCATTATTTAAATGATTAAGTAAGGTGACTAAGTCAAGAAGGATTATTTAAATATTAAAGTAAGGTGACAAAATCAAGGAGGAATATTTAAATGATAAATTAATGGAGAAATTTCTATTTATGGAAAGTGGCTAACCTTAAAATAGGAAAATAGGTTAAGTGACCTAGAAATGGGTTAAGTGACCTAGAGGATGAAAGTATAAATAAGATAGCAATGGTCTCTTGCAGATTATCCTTTTTTTGTGGATCAATGGAGAGCTTCTTGTGAGAATATCTTTTGGAGTATCTATGGAGAGCTTCTTATGAGAGCATATTTGGTGTGGATCTCTTGAGCATGATTGAAGTTCTATTCCGAGAAGTAGAGTGTGAGGAGGATCTCATGGATGCATCAAAGTTTCGACAATATCGAAGATCTTGACGACAAAAGTCTTGGAGCTACATAAACCCTAGTTTTTAAGGTATACATGAGATGTAATGGGCCAGATCACATACATACGCGGACTGTATGAAGACGGGGCATGTAAAATGGATAAAATCATGGATATTTGTGTTTGAGATGATGACTGGGTGTTGAAGAATGAAGCAGGTTCTAGATCTTCATTTTTTGGACTCAGATCTGTCACTGAGACTCTGTTTGAATAGTGAAGGACATAAGAGAATGTGATTGCAGGTTGCAGAGGATCTGTGTATATGATGAAAAGGACAAACCCTAATATCTCAGAAAGTATACACAGGCTGCTGTATATACTGGTTGAGTACATACGCGGGCTGTAATGAGCCAGGGCGCGTACACACACGGTTTGCACTACTGGCAGGTCGTGTACCTATTGCAGATTGATATGTGTTGAGGATTGGTGCCTCATCTCAGTTAGTGTTGAGGGTGTAAGTTGAGTCTTGCATTATAGAGTTGGTGCTCTTGTAGAGTTGTACTCTATTCAGTTGTTGTTGATAAACCCCACAGATTGTAGTCCGTAATAAAAAGAAAATTGTACATACATCTTGTGTTCTTTGTGTTCCTTGTGGTGATGATTTATTGTTGATGTATGTTTCTGATATATGTTGCTGATATAAGTTCACATGTAACTGGTTATAAATGACAACAATGAGTTATGAGTAAATGTTGAATGCTAACTAATGAGTTTTGTGTAAGAGGGAAGCTTTTGGTAAAAAGAGTCCCACACTCATTCACCCCCCCTCTAAGTGTGGTAGGTGTGTCCAATAGATTTATCACTGACTTTAATGTTGTGTTTATCACTAAATTTAGCATCACGTTTAGCACCGGGTTTAGCATTGAATGTTTGTAAATTAAAATTTATGGAAATAGAAACAAAATATGGTAAAAAGGTGAAAATTGGAAATGACAAATGCTAAGAGAATTCTAAGATTTGAAATTGTTTATGGGTTCAGATTCACCCAAAAATAGTAATGGGTACTCCCCTGTATATAGTCCCAACTGGACTATACACCATTTGAATTAGGAATCTCATCCGAAATTTGGCTTGGTTTCCATTTGTTTCTATCTTTTGTTTTTCTTATCAGTTACGGTCTCGTATACCGGTGGGGCCAGATGGATGGAGAGAATCTAAATGCAAGATGTAGATGAAGATTGTGTATGTAAATACAACCAATCTATTTCTAATATATGCTAACCTATCATATCTAGGAGCACACTAGAGTAACGAGTGAGTTATAATGAAACCAAAATCTTACACAGCTTTTATACAGTTAGCTGCAACAAAAGGGAAATATTGGAAACAAGTGCATACAAATGTATATAATCAGATTAATTTAGATCACAAAAACATATATGATAATATCCCACAAATATCAAGGCATTGAAATATTCAAAGAAACATCAATAACTACAGAATGACAAAGATTGTATAAGAATCAATCTACAACAAACAAACATTCTTGCAGTCCATAGAAACAACAATTATCTTCACTTGAAGTAGTTCAAAGCTCTTATTTGTTTCTACACAGAATTCCTTCTATAATATGGTGGCCCTGAGGGCTTCTCCATATTAATTAACAAAGTGTATTCGAAAAATTTCTTGGTTCTATACAATGCTTGAAAAGCCAAAAAGTCATTTTCAAATGAGCTTCTATCCTATTTTATACAAAATTTAGTAACTCCAATGTGTCCATTCGCCTTCTTCTTGAAGAAGCAGTTACAAAAATGGAGATGTTTGAAATGGATTTTCTGTACATCTCATCACTCGAAGCCACTTCTCAATATGTTATCAAAATCGAGGAGAAATTTAAGTAGCAAAACAAACAGGAATTTAGGTCTGCAAATCCGCAACAACCAAAGTATGGTAAATGCAGTGCTAACTCACAGAAGATCCAACCTCAATACAACCAGTCCAAGCCAAAGGAAAAGTAGATCAACGAGAATACGAAGAAGGACATTGGGAAGTGGTGTGACTTCCATAAAATCCCTTCACACAACACCATTGAATGTTGCTTGAAATAGTCATTGGTATTCGAGCACAAAGAAATAGAATTGAGCCATGAATCGGACTTTTATTCAAAAAATAATACAAGGAGACATATCATTGATGCATAACCCACTGCTATTGTCGCGACCAAAACAATCCAACGAGAAGAACCAAAGGATCATGAGGAGGGGATGTTCTTGTTCCATTCACATATGTGGGTGAAGGGGACCCCACTGCATTTTATTGTTGATAGTGTAATCCAGAAGAACCTAATATCAGCAGAGGTCGTCAAGAAATTCGATTTGTCAACAACACCTCACCCACATCCATACAACATCGAGTGGCTTCACTAGGGTCAAGATCTTTGTGTCAACCAACAGTATCGCATCAAGCCCTTCAAAGATGAGGTATTGTGTGATGTTTCCCCACTAGAAGTTTGTGATGTTCTGTTAGGCCATCCATATATGTGGAAGTGTCATGTCTTTTATGAGTCTCGACTTCGTAGCATCATTATTAATATGGGGGTCATCTCTATAGGATACCAGAGGTAGTTCCGACAACTTTCCCGACAAAATAATGCCACAAAGTTTAGCCTCTTCATGATCTGGTTAGGAGGTTAACATAAGGAAAATGCAACCACTGCAGCCTCGACATGATACTTTTCTATTTAGAAGAAGTAGATTGTAGAAGGGAGGGTGAATCCATGTTGCCCAATCAAGACAAGTTATACCAAATCCCTTCATAATCTTCATGTTTCATCTTCACCGACAAAGTCCTCCCACACTCGAGCAGATCATGCACCTATATTAGTTGAAAGGATCCAACTCCTCCATCAACAGGTTCATAACAACCTTCAACAATCTAAGCAAGACAACTTCTGCAACAAGGCAAGCAACTCACCAAGGTTCAGATTCAACAAAATCTTTCCCATCTCCCATGGGAACTTGACGCAATGGAGACCATTGCTTCATAAGGGGGAAGGAATTATATATATGGATATCGGTGGCCACCCATCTATTCCACTGGTTCAAAACATGAGCTTCCACCTTGGCAGTTTTTATATGGTTTTTCGGGTCCTAAACTTATGGGGCCATTTTGAGGCCCTAAATGACGTTTTTTTGGCTCGACATCGCCTAAAGAGTGGCCTAATGCTAATGTTACGCAGAACGGAATGTGTTTACCTCGGCTAGAAATTTCCAAGGAGCTATCGTGCACCCCGAACAGAGATCATATGGAAAATTTACCCCCTTGGGAAGTTGACGTATCAACTACCCACATCAGGGCCCTCAAACCTTTTGAATTTTCATCTTCTTGGGTTAGGGTTTTGGATTTTCTTAATGTTAAAAAGAACTTTAGAGCCTAATTGTAAACATCATCATTTTCTTGCGAATGATCATAGCCATCACATCACTTCTCAGAGATAAGTTGTCATCATTCTATTGAATTCATTCACTCTGTATTTTTAAAGTTTCTATACATTTCTCTCATTAATAGAAATTGCATATTATTGTATCTCTGTGTTTCTGAAAATATTTTTTTGTATTTCATTGTTATATATTTTCCTTCATTTCATTCCCAAAAATAATCTAGATCAATGGTATCAAAGAAGGCTACTCCTTTTCGTTTCTTAGTGCATGTCACCGTCGAGGTTAGGATATAGAGATTTGGGTCTCAATCTAGTTTCTCTTGAGGAAAATCACTCTCACTAGCCCAAGCGATCTCCCGTGGTGTAAGAAAAGAGATATGAGAGAGCATGATATCCTATCAAGTTGTTTCTCATTGAATCCCTCACACAATAGAGGAACGAGATGTTGGAGAAACTTTCTCAAATCCTTCAATGATTATAGACAATAGCAGGCACGTCTTCATCAAGCAGTCGCTTTGGAGACACTGCCCCATTCAAGGTACAAGTTAATTTTTATATTCCTTTATTTGAAGGTCATATTGATGCAGATGCTTTGAAAAAGTGGTTAAATATTCTAGACGGTTATTTCTCTATCCACAATTTTTTTGATAATCACATTTGCACTCCTATCAAGTTGTTTCTCGTTGAATCCCTCACGCAACAGAGGAACAATATGTTGGAGAATTTTTCCAAAATCCTTCAAAGATTATAGACAATAGCAGGTGTGTCTTCATCAACAAGTCACTTTGGAGACGCTTCCTCATTCAAGGTACAAGTTAAATTTGATATTCCTGTATTTGAAGGTCATATTGATGCGGATGCTTTGGAAAAGTGGTTAAATATGATAGAATTTTATTTCTCTGTCCACAATTTTTCTGATAGATAAAAGATCGCATTTGCACTCCTTAAGGTTGTTCCCCATGTAAAATATTGGTGGGAAACTTACTGGTAGAAAAATTCCACAGAGGAGTCTAGAATATTTGGGGTTGATCCCACTTGGGATTTTTTTATGGATACAATCAAGGATAAATATTACCTTGTTGGAAACTATGACGACCTATACATGAGATGGACCACGTTGCATCAAGAGAGGGGCCAAACAGTGTCAAAGTTGAAAAACACCTTCCATACCTTGCGCACCAAGATGAAAATCAAATACTTTGAGCGACTTCTTATTCTAAAATACCACTAGGCTCTACATAGGTACATCTAAATAGAAATGGATTTTCTACACATCTCATCACTAGGAGTCGTTTATCGATATTCTGTCAAATTTGAGAAGAAATTTAAGTAGCAGAACAAGCAAGAATTTAGGTTTGCAAATCCACAACAACAAATATATGGTAAAGGCAGCCCTAGCTCACAGAATAGCCAATCTCAAGAAAACCAATCCAAGTCCCGGGAAAAGAGGAGAAACATGAATATGAATAAGGACACTAGGAAGTGATGTGACTTCCACAAAATCCCTTGGCACAACACCGATGAATGTTGCTCGAAACAATCATTGGTAGCCGAGCTAAAAGAAATGGATACAAGCCCCAACTCAGACTCTAATTCAGTAAACCATAAAATGGGATAGATTATTGATGTAGAACCCAGTACTATTGTCATGACCTCAACAATCCAACCAAAATATTTAGAGGATCCTAAGGAGGGGGAGAGTCTCTTCCTTTCACAGATGTGGGTAAAGGGGACCTCGCTGCATTTTATTGTTGATAGCGGAAGCCAGAAGAACCTAATCTCTTGAGATTTCCTCAAACAGTTGGAATTTCTGACAACACGAGACCTGCACGCATACAACATTGGGTGGATTCACCAGGGTTGAGATCTTCATATCAGCCAGTAGTGTCTCTTGTCCTACAACATCAAGCCATTCAAGGATGAGGCATTATGTGATGTTGCCCCACTCAAAGTCTGTGATTTTTTCTTAGTCCATCCATATATGTGGAAGTGTGATGCTTTTTATGAATATCGAACCCATAGAATCAGTGTTACTCTTAGGGTCATCTCTACAGGATACCAGAGATAGTTATGACTACTTTCCCAAAAAAATAGTGTCGCAAAGTAATCTCTCATACTGCAAAGTTTAGCCTCTTCATGATATGGTCAGAAGATGAACATAATGAAACTTCAACCACTACATCCACGACCCAATACCTTTCTATTCAACATAATAAAATTGTAAAAGGTCACAAAAATATTGTTGCTTCACCTACGGGGGTGCATCCACATTGAACAATCAAGCAATGTTATAACAGATCCCTTGATACTCCTCATGTTTCATATTCACCAACAGATTATTCCCACACTCAAGAATATCATGTAGCTAGATCATTTTAACATATCCAACCCCTTCAACAACAGGTTCATAACAGCCTTCAACAACCTAAACAAGACAACTTATGTAGCAAGGCAAGCAACTCACCAAAGTTCAAATTCATCAAAAGCTTTCCCATCTCCCACGGGAACTTCATGCAATGGATACCATTAATTACTAAAGGGGAAGGAATGATATAAATGGATATTGGTGGATAACCACCTATTCCACTGGCTTAAAACATGATTTTCCACCTTGGTAGTGTTTCTACAGTTTTTAAGGTCCTAAACTTATAAGGCTATTTTGAGGCCCTAAACAATGTATTTTTGGCTCAGGAGAGACTAACATGAAACTGATGGTAGATTCTAGGTTGAACAAAATGTGTTTTCCTTGACTGGACTTTTCCAACAAGCTATTGTGTTCCCCAAACGTAGATCGTATGAAAAAGTTACACCCTCAGTAAGTTGACGTATCAACTGCCCTCATTGGGGCCCACAAACATTTTAACATTTCATCTTTCAGGGTTATGGTTTTGGATTTTCTTTATGTTAAAAATGCCTTTGGAGCCTCATTGTAAACATCATCATCTTCTTGTGAATGAGCATAGCCATCACATCTCTTCTCAGATATAATTTTCCATCATTTTATTGAGTTCATTCACTTTGTATTTTTACAGTTTTTGTACATTTCTTTCATTAATTCAAATTGTGTATTACTGTATCTCTATTTTTCTGGAAATATTTTTGTGTATTTCATTGTTATATCTCTGTCTTCATTACACTCCCAAAAATAATCCGGATTAGTGTTATCAAAGCAATTTGCTCCTTATTGTTTCTTAGTGCATGTCCTCGATGAGGTCGGGATATAGAGAGTTGGGTCTCAAGCTAGTTTCTCTTGAGAAAAACCTCTCTTGCCAACCCAAGAAGCCACCAATGGTGGAAGAAAAGAGAGATGAGGGAGGAAAATATCCTATCAAGATGTTTCTCACAGAATCTCTCACGCAATAGAGGAACAATATGTTGGATATTTTTTCCCAAATCCTTCAACAATTACTGAAAATAGTAGGCATGTTTTCATCAAGCAGTCGCTTTGGAGACGATGTCCCATTCAAGGAGAAAGTTAATTTCGATATTCCAATATTTGAAGGTCAAATCGATGCGGATGCTTTGGAAAAGTGGTTAAATATTCTAGAAGGTTATTTCTCTGTCCCCAGTTTTTTCGATAGAAAAAATATCACCTTTGCACTCCTTAAGGTTGTCCCCCATGTCAAAAATTGGTGGGAAACTTACTGGGAGGAAAATTCCAAAGAGGAGTCTAGAATATTTTGGGTTGAGCCCACTTGGGATTTTTTTATGGATGCAGTCAAGGAGAAATATTACCCTACAGAAAATATGACAACCAATACATGAGATGCACCACGCTACATCAATAGATGGGCCAAACAATGTCGGAGTTCACAAACATCTTCCATACCTTGCACACCAAGTTGGGTATCAAATACTTTAAGCGACATATGGTCATAAAATACCGCAGTGCTCTACATAGGTACATCCAAACCAAAATGGAGTATCTAGACATCTCATCACTAGGAGCCACTTATCAATATGCTGTCAAAATCAAGCATAAATTTAAGCAGTAGAACAAGTGGGAATTTGGCTCTTCAAATCCACAACAACCGAAGTATGGTAAAGGAAACCCTAACTCACAGAAGAACCAACCTCAAGACAACCAATCCAATCTACAAGAAAATAAGAGAAATGTGAATACAATGAAGGACATTGGGAAGTGGCGCAACTTCCACAAAATCCCTTGGCACAACACCGATGAATGTCCCTTGAAACAGTCATTGGTAGCCGAGCTCAAAGAAATAGAGTCAAGGCCCAAATTGGACATTGATTCAAAAAATAATAAAGGGAGATATATTATTGATGTAGAACCCACTACTACTGCCATGACCACGACAATCCAATCAAAAGAACCATAGGATCCTGAGGAGGGGGAGCGCGTCTCCCATTCACAGATGTGGGTGAAGGGGACACTGCTACATTTTACTCTTGATAGTGGAATCCAAAAGAACCTAATCTTAGCAGAGGTCATTAAGAAGTTGTATTTTTTGACAACACCACGCACGCATCCATACAACATAGGGTGGTTTCATCAAGTTTGATATTTTCATGTCAACCAACAGTGTCTCCTATCTTATGATATCAATCCCTTCAAGGATGTGGTACTATGTGATGTTTGCCCACTGGCATTTTGTGATGTTATGTTAGGCCATACATATATGTGGAAGGATCATTTTTTTTATGAGTCTTGACCCCATAGCATCATTGTTACTATGGGGGGTCAACTCTACATGATACTAGAGGTAGTTCCGACTACTGTCCCAACAAAACAATGCCACAAAGTAATCTCTCACACCGCAAAGTTTATCCTCTTCATGATCTGTTCAGAAGGTGAAGAGAAGGAAACTTAAACTACTGCATCCTCGACCCAATACCTTTCTATTTATTAGAATAATATTGTAGAAGGGCACAAAAATATTGTTGCTTCACCTACTAGGGTGCATCCACACTACCCAATCAAGCAAAGTTATAACAAATCCCTTCATACTCCTCAAGCTGCATCTTCACCGATAGAGTCCTCCCATACTCGAGAATATCATGTAGTTAGATCAGTTGAATGGATCCAATCCCTCCAACAAAAGGTTCATGACAACCTTCAACAAGCTAAGCAAGACAATGTTTGCAACAAGGCAAGAAGCTCACCAAGGTTCAGATTCAACAAAATCTTTTCCATCACCCACAGGAACTTGACGTAATGTGGACTATTTCTTCCTAAGGGAAAAGGAATGATTCAAATGGATATCAGTGGACACTCACATGTTCCACTACCTCAAAACATAGTTTTCCACCTTGGTAGTTTTTCTATGATATTTTGGATCCTAAACTTCCAGGATCATTTTGAGCCCCTAAACAACGTTTTTTTTTTCTCGACAGTGTCGAAAATTTGCAAAAGGAAGATGCTAGGAAAAATAAAAAGTGTTTTTCTCATCTATACCTTTCCAACGACCTATTTTGTTCCCCAAACAGATATCGTATGCAAAATTTAAGCCCTCGGGAAGTTGACATATAAACTACCCCCATCGGGGCCCACAAACCTTTTGGCATTTCATCTTTTGGGGTTAGCGTTTTGTTTTTTTATGTTAAAAATGCATTTGGAGCATCATTTTAAACATCATCTTCTTGTGAATAAGCATATATGTCACATATATTGTGAGAGATAAGTTGCCACCATTCTATTGAGTGCATTAGATTTGTATTTTTATAGTTTTTGTACATTTATCTCATTAATAGAAATTGTGTATTATTGTATCTTTGTGTTTCTGGAAATATTTTTGTGTATTTCATTGTTATATCTCTACCTTCATTTTGTTCCCAAAAATAATTCGGATCATTGGTATCAAAGCAGGCTACTCCTTGTCATTTCTTTGTGTATGTCCCTAATGAGGTCAATATATAGAGATTTGGGTTTGGAGCTAGTTTCTTTTGAGGAAAACCACTCTCTCCAGCCCAACTAGCCTCCCATGGTGGAAGAAAAGAGATATGAGGGAGTAGGATATATTGAAATTGTTGCTCACAGAATCCCTCGTGCAACAGAGGAACGAGATGTTGGAGAATTTTTCCCAAATCCTTCAATGGTTACCAACAATAGCAAGCGCGTCTTTGTCAAGCAGTCACTTTGGAGACGTTTCCCCTTTCAAGATACAAGTTGATTTTTATATTTTTGTATTTGAAGGTCAAGTCGATGAAGATGCTTTGGAAAAGTGGTTAAATTTGATAGAACATTATTTCTCTTTCCACAGTTTTTCTGATAGAGAACATATCACCTTTGCGCTCCTTAAGCATGTCCCCCATGTCAAACATTGGTGAGAAACTTACCAGGAGAAAAATTCCACAGAGTATCCTGGACTATTTCGAGTTGAGCCCACTTGGTATTATTTTATGGATGCGTTCAAGGAGAAATATTACCCTGTTGGAAATTATGATGACCAATACATGAGATTGATCTCACTACATCAAGAGAGGGTCCAAACAGTTTCAGAGTTCACAAACACCTTCCATACCTTGCGCACCTAGTTGGGTATCAAATACTTCAAACAAAATTTGGTTCTAAAATACTGCGAGGCTCTACACAGGTACATCCAAACTGAAATGGATTTTCTGGAGATCTCATCACTAGGAGCTACTTATCGATATGTTGTCAAAATCGAGTAGAAATTTAAGCAAGAGAACAAGAAGGAATTTGGGTCTACAAATATGAAACAACCAAATTATGGTAAAGGCAACCCTAACTCACATAAGAGACAACATTAATACAACCATTCCAAGCCATAGGAAAATAAAATCAATGGAAATACAAAGAAGGACACTAGGAATTGGTGTGACTTCCACAAACTCCCTTGGAATAGCACCGATGAATGTTGCTTGAAACAGTCATTAGTATCCGAGCTCAAATAAATAGATTTGATCCACGACTCGGACTCTGATTCAAAAAATAATAGAAGGAGATAGATCATTGATGCATAATGCACTACTATTTCCACGACCACAACAATCCAACTAGAAGAACTAGAGGATCCTGAGGAGGGGGAGAGCCTCTTCCATTCACAAATGTGTGTGAAGGGAACCTAATTGCATTTTATCGCTGATAGAGGAAGTAAAGAGAACTTAATATGAGTAGAGGTCATCAAGAATTTGGATTTTCTGACAACACCACACCTACATCCATTCAACAACAAGTGGCTTCGTGAGGGTCAAGATCTTCCTATCAGCCAATAATGTCGTATGTCCTACGACATCAATCATTTAAGGATGAGTTATTGTGTGATGTTTCCCCATTGTAGCTCTATGATGTTCTATTAGGACAACCATATATGTGGAAGAATCATGTTGTTTATGACTCTCAACCCTGTAGCATCATTATTACTCTGGGGGGTCAACTCTATAAGATACCAGAGGTAGTTTCAACTATTGTCCTGAGAAAACATTGTCGTAAAGTAAACTCTCATACCACAAAGATTATCCTTTTCATGATCTAGTCAAAAGGTGAACAAAAGGACACTTCAACCACTACAACCTCGACCCAAGACCTTTCTATTCAGCAGAATCAAATTGTAGAAGGGCACAAAAATATTGTTGATTCACCTACAAGGGTGCATCCACACAGCCTAATCAAGAAAAGTTATAATAGATCCCTTCATCCTCCTCATGTTGCATATTCACCGAAAGAGTCCTCCCACACTCGATCAGATCATGTATCTAGATCGGTTGAATGGATCCAACCCCTTGAGCAACAGGTTCATAACAGCCTTCAACAAGCTAAGAAAGACAACTTCTACAGCAAGGCAAGAAACTCCCCAAGGTTCAGATTTAGAAAAAGCTTTCCCATCTGCCATAGGAACTTGACACAATGGGGATCATTTATTCCTAAGGGGAAGAAATTATCTAGATGGATATTCATGGCCACCCACCTATTACACTAGCTCAAAACACGGGTTTCCACCTTGGCAGTTTTTCTAGAGTTTTTTGGGTCCTAAAATTTTGGGGTCGTTTTGAGGCCCTAAAAGACATTATTTTGGCTCGTCGGAGCCTACCATGTAACTAAAGGAAAATTATAGGATGAACGGAATGTATTGTACTTAACTATACCTTTCCAATGAGTTATCATGTTCCCCAAATGGAAATCGTATACAAAAGTTACGCCATCAAGAAGTTGACGTATCAACTACCCCCAACGAGGCTCGTAAACCTTTTGGTGTTTCATCTTTTAGGGTTAGGGTTTTGGATTTTATTTATGTTAAAAAGGAATTTGGAGCCTCATTGTAAACATCATCATCTTCTTTCAAATGAGCTTATCCATCACATCTCTTCTCATATATAATATCCCACCATTCTATTGAGTTCGTTCCCTCTGTAATTTTATAGTTTATGTACAGTTTACTATATCTTTGTTTTTCTAGAAATATTTATGTGTATTTGATTGTAATTCTCATCCTTCATTTTGTTCCCAAAAATAATTTGTATCAGTGGTATCAGAGCAGGCTGATCCATTTCGTTTCTAAGTGCATGTCTTGATCGATGAGGTCAAGATATAGTGAGTTGGGTCTCGAGTTGGTTTCTCTTGAGGACAACCACTCTCGCTAGCCCAAGTGGCCTCCCATGGTAGAAGAAAAGAAAAATGAGGGAGAAAAATATCCTATCAAGTTGTTGCTCATGGAATTCCTTGTGCAACAGACGAACGAGATGTTGGAGAATTTTGACCAAATCCTTCAATGATTACCAACAATAGCAGGTGTGTCCTCATCATTACCGACAATAGCAGGTGCATCTTCGTCAACTAGTCTCTTTGGAGACACTCCACGATTAAAGGTACAAGTTAATTTGATATTATTTAAAGGTCACATTGAAGCGAAGGATTTGAAAAAGTGGTTAAATCTGTTAGAAGTTTATTTCTTTGTCCACAATTTTTTCGATCGATAAAAGGTCACCTTTGTTCTCCTTAAGGTTGTCCCCCATGTCAAACATTGGTTGGAAACTTACTAGAATAAAAATTCCACAAGGGAGTCTGTAATATTTTGGGATGAGCACACTTGGTATTTTTTTATGGATGCGGTCAAGGAGCAATATTACCCTATTGGAAACTATGAAAACCAATACATGGAATGGACCACGCTACATCAAGAGAGGGACCAAACAGTGTCATAGTTAACAAACACCTTCCATACCTTGTGCACCAATCTGGGTATCAAATACTATGAGCAACATTTGTTTCTAAAATACCGTGTGGCTCTACACAAGTGCATCCAAATCGAAATGGAGTTTCTCGACATCTCATCACTAGTTGTCTCTTATTGATATGTTGTCAAAATCAATCAGAAATTTAACCAGCAAAACAATTGGGAATTTCGATGTACAAATACGCAACAACCAAAGTATGGTAAATGCATCCCTAACTCATAGAATATCCAACCTCAAGACAACTATTCCAAACCGCAAGAAAAGAAGAGTAACATAAATACGAAGAAGTACACTGGGAAGTGGTGTGACTTCCACAAAATCCCTTAGCACAACACCGATGAATGTCGCTCGAAATAATCATTAGTATCAGAGCTCAAACAATTAGAGTCGAGCCCCGACTCAGACTATGATTCAGAAAATAATAAAAGGAGATGGATCATTGATGCAGAACCCACTATTATTGTCATGGCCACAACAATTGAACCAGAAGAAACAGAGGATCCTGAGGAGGGGGAGCACCTCTTCCATTCATAGATGTGGGTGAAGGGGACCATGTTGCATTTTATTGTTGATAGCAGAAGCCAGAAGAACCTAATATTAGCATAGGTCATCAAGCGATTGGATTTGTCGACAACACCACACCCACATCCATACAACATCGGGTGGATTTGCTAGGGTCGGGATCTTTGTACCAGCGAGTAGTGTCATTTATCCTATGGCATCAAGCCCTTCAAGGACGAGGTATTGTGTGATGTTGTACCACTAGAATTTTTTGATGTTATGTTAATCCATACATATATGTGGAATCGTCTTTTTGTTTATGAGGCTCGACCTTGTAGATTCATTGTTACTTTGGGGGGTCAGCTTTATCGGATACCAGAGGTAGTTCTGACTATTGTCCTGAAAAAATAGTGCTGCAAAGTTTATCCTCTTCATGATTTGGTGATAAGGTGAACAAAAGGACATTGCAACCATTGAAGCATCGACACAAGACCTTTTTATTCAGTAGAATCATATTGTAGAAAGGAACAAAAATATTGTTGCTTCACCTATGGGGGTGCATCCACACAACCCAATCAAGAAAAGTTATAATAGAGCCCTTCATAATCCTCATGGTGCATCTTCACCGACAAATTCATCCCTCACTTGAGAAAATAATGCAGCTAGATCAATTGAATGGATCCAACCCCTCTAGCAATAAGTTCATAAAAGCCTTCAACAAGTTTAACAAGACAACTTCTGCAAAAAGGAAAGTAGCTCACCAAGGTTCAGATTCAAAAAAATATTTCCCATCACCCATGGGAACTTGACACAATGGGTGTTGAAATTTTGGTATGCTCGTTAAACCATAGACAACGTCACATCATTGTCACCCAACCATAGGAATTCACATATGCCACCCTCGAGCACACTAACCTTTACTTAGAATAATTCTAACAAGCCTACTCCATAATCAACAGATAAACCCTAGTTGCTAACTACAACAACAAATCAAGACAAGTAGATATCCAAGTGGATATTGATGGCCACCCACCAATTCCACTGGCTCGAAAAACAATTTTCCACCTTGGTAGTTTTTTGGCAATTTTTTGGGTCCCAAACTTTTGGGGTTGTTTTGAGGCCCTAAACGATTTTTGGGGGGGTTTTGGGCCCAAGTGATTTCCAAATGCACTCTCCTGGGCCATTCAGAATGTTTTCTTCTCAGATAGACCTTTCCAACGATGTATCGAGCACCCCAAATGAAGATCGTATGCAAAAGTTATGCCCCTAGTAAGTTGATGTATCAACTACCCCCATCGAGGCCTACAAACCTTTTGGATTTTCATCTTCCAGGGTTAGGGTTTTGGATTCTCCTTGTGTTAAAAATGCCTTTGGAGCCTCATTGTATCAATAATATTCTTGCGAATGAGTGTAGCTGTCACATCTCTTCTCGAAGATAAGCTACCACCATTCTAGCGAGTTCATCACTCTGTATTTTACAATTATGTACATTTCTCTCATTAATAGAAATTGTGTATTACTATATCTCTGTGTTTATATCTTTGTTATATCTCTGTTATATTGGATATCTAATATATCTCTGTGCATTTCTTTATTATATATTCTCTCTCATTTAGTTCCGAAAATAATCCAGATCAAGTAGAGCGCTCCTTCTCCAATGGTAGCGCCCAAGAGAGAGACTCTCCATATCCACAGAACAAGTACCATACACAATTGCAACTAGACTACTCTCTCTCTCTCATACTTTTTCCATACTTAGAAAGAATATCACCAAGAAAATTGTTGGTTGTGGAGCTTGATTATCTTCCTCATTCAGAGGTCTTTTACTTTCAGTCGTGTTTATACCCCATGAAGTATGTACACTCTTCCACACGGGGGAGTGCAGAGGGAGGGTACCCCCTCTGCGGGGTCCAAGGGGTGGTGTCTCCCCGATTGGGGGAAAGTCGGGGTTCGGGGGCGAAGCCCCCGAAGAAAAAATTGCCTTGTAAATGTATATTGTAATTTCATTGTAAATCTGGACCGTTCATTAAAAGGTCGCAGATTTAATGGTAAAAATTATGTTAGGGTTTTTTCCCTAGAAGGAAACCCTCTTTTATGAGGGAAATGTATTACAGCCATTGTAGATGGTGAATATTGTATTCTGAGATAGGAGACTATGAGAGAAATAAGAGGAAGTTACAATGGGTTTGTTGTAGGTTGTATCCCTTCATATGCTAGATAATAATAAAGGAAGGACCTGGCAATTTCTCTGGTGGACATAGCCCACACTGGGTGAACCACGTAAATTTGTGTCTCTATTGTATTGTGTATCTTCTATGTTTTGTTTCCGCATTTGTTTTATTTTATTGCTCCACGGTCCTGTTTTTCTAACAAAAATCACCAAGAGAGAGACCAAGACCAAGAGATGACCATGCGCCCTTATTCCTCCTTGCAGTTGCAGTTGCAACTACAGCTCTCCACAAGACTTGCGCACTAATTAGGTGTACAAATGAGATAAAACATCCTCTATTTATATTAATATGTCCAGTGACTTTTCTGGCTGGGCTAACCTGACTTTCTGGTAATTATATTTTATGTTTATCTTTTTCATGTGGAGCTGACTTATATTTCTAGAAGATAATATTCTAATATTATTTATTCTATTAGTTCGAATTGTCATCTAGGGTTTCCACACATATGTTTAATGGTTCACTTGCTTCCGGAATATTATATTCTAAGTCATAGGTTGCACGTGGAGGTTAATACCTCTTGTAGCTACCAAAACATCTACACTCCCTCTTAGATAGACAAGTATTAACTAAAATGTTCTTCATGTAGTGGTCTCAAACACATCCGTCCATCTCACATGGCATGGGAAAGACTCACATGGTCTTCCAGACCAATCTACAAGTAGCATCACCATAGCCACACAGGCTATCATATGATCAAAGAGATCATGTAACAAGTATCACCATCATAGTCGCACATTAGTCATCTAGCTAGAAAAAACCTCGAACATTATCGGTTGGCCCTCTAGCTAGTAACCTCTGATTCTATTGATCGACTAATCAGAATCTGGACTAGGGGTCAAAATTTAGCCCAAAAATGAAAGTGTTTGGAATCGGCTCAAAACAAACAAGTGTGTATCCCTCGTCGTCACAAACCCAATGCACTTTGAACGGGCTAAAACAGACATCGGATGAGTGAGATATCGCGATCTGTTCAATTTGCCAAACAGGCAAAAAAAGTTGTTAACTGTACAATCTGTACAGTCCCTACAGGCTGACGTGCTAGGGGTGTGAATGCACACGTGGAAGTGCTAACATGTTAGGTGCTGATGTGGCAAGTGGTGACATGGCAAGTTTTGATTTGATATATTCTTGGGTGAATGACGTGATGACATGTGGCGCTTTATTGGAAAATTGGAAGGTGCCACGTGGCTGAGGCATGGGCTACCACGTGGCACTGTGTTATTGTTTTGGTTTGTGTAAAATTTAATGGAGTCTGTGGGATTCGAACCCCAAACCTCCACACACCATGCAAAGTCTTCGCAAAGGCCTCCAACTGGCGCGCCACACATTATTCCTTGTTATATATATGTTTACATATATATTTAACATTGCACTATGGTATATTTTGGGTGCCTCCAGGCTAGGGCTTAGCCCCAACCCCCAGCTGTATACACCAACCCATGGGACCTCACATATTCTCTTTCACACAGATTGTTTTAAATCAAACGGATAACCCCACGCGCTACCACTTGTCACGCCCAAAATGAAGTTGCTAACAGTGCCCCTTTTTGTGTTGGGACGTGGCCATATGGCCCCCATGCACCCAACACCTCCGACTTTGGGGGCCAAAAATCTGCTAACAGTACGACATTTTGGCACCAATTTTGGAAAGTGTGTGTGTGTTGGGTTTAGGCATGGGAAACGCCCAGAAGCCAGGTTACTCACACAGGAGTGTGTTTTGGCAAACCAAATACAACAAGCTTGAAGAAGGAAAATGGCAGGAGGCCTATCTTCTTCAGTTTTTGGCCAAATGAGGTGTCGATAAAGCCCAGCTAGGGGTTTTTGGATGTTGTGAATCCATTGGCACAATTTTCAAAGCCATTTGGAGACTTATTTTGCAATTTTTTCTACCTTGAAGTTTCAGGAGCTCAAGGGAGCTTAGGGCCCCCATTGATGGAGGCCATGCTCAGATGAGCCCAAGTCTGTTTTTTGTGACTGAATAGTATTTTTTGACTAATTGTTATGCTCTGAACACATTGGGATAGGTTTCAGATCCATTTGAGGACTTTTACAGGTGATTTTTCCACAAGGAAGCTCAGGGAAGCTCAAGGCCACATGTAGAAGAGGTCATGCCCGGATGAGCCATGGTCTGTTTTTAGAGATCCAATAGTCATTTTTGGGGCTTTTATGTATTCTGAACCCAATGGTATAGTCAGTAAATCCATTGGAGTTGAGCAGCATATTGTAAAATAATCTTTGACAAACTGATCCCAGAGAGCCTAGTCCATTAATGGAGGCTCAAGGAGATGTAGCCCAGTTGGGGGTGAACTCCTTTATCAT
>CBVK0101584089.1:0-10626 GCA_900067695.1 Picea abies | reverse complement strand
TTCCCGGGGTCGTAACTTTTGCATACGATCTTCGTTTTAGGCGTGTGATAACTCGTTGGAAAGGTATCTTCGAGGAGATTCATTTTGGGGGATCAATCATGCCTTTGGCTATCATTGAGAACCTTAATCTCGAAAAACCTTCATTTAGGCCCTCAAAATGGCCCTGGAAGTTAAAACCTGCTAAAAGTAGTAAATTGCCAAATTTGCCAAAAAGTCGTTTTCAGCCATTTGGAAAAGGTGGGTGGCCACCGACATCCACCTGGATCAACCATATAATCACAGGACATGTGTCAAGTGATCAAAATTTCGCTGACTTGGGGTCAATGGAGCATAGTGTCGAAAATCACAAAATGAGAAATTGCGAAAGTGGTTTTTGCATAGGTGCTTGGTTATGACCATAGTCATATCAGGGAAGGAGCTAGTGCAGAAAAGTTATGTATCGAAACATTGGAGATCAAAAAATGAAGTGTAGAGACACTCAACACAAGATTTTCGAAATGTCGAAACTAGATTTGAAGGCAATGTCAATAAAGTTCAACCAACAACACAGATAAATTGGAATATGATCGGAAGGTTACTGTTCTCTCTCACAGTTAACCCCTTAGTTACAAATATGTTAGTGAAACAGATTCCTGATTGCGAATCTGTTGGCGTTTCAGTTTCTCTGACAGTTGTCTTTCATTTGCCTAAGGAAATGCGAAGTGCAACCGCCGCGGAGGTGTGTATAAAAGAAAATGAGACAGACTATGTGTGGTTGGTTGTTCTATATGAGAAAAGAATGAAACTGTAAGAAAAATGATATGATGCACAATATGAGATTGAGCATATGTGTAGTGTGAGATGAAACGCAAAGCAAAATAACAAAACAAGTTGAAGAAGAGCAGAATGACAGAACAATTTGATGCAGAGCAGACCTGCTGAACAGATAGAGGAAGAAATGAATTGCAGAACAGTTTGTAGAAGACCAGATTTACAAAACAAAGAAAGATTGGTAAGAATTGATTTATCTGCATAGTTGACTGCTTATTTATTCATTTATATTCTAGGGAGGTTGGGAGGTGCTCGGAAGGACTGTTGTCCTCAGAGGTTCAAGTGGGAGCTTGAACACAAGAAGTTGTAGCTTCCATCTGATTGCAGCCAGAGAAACCAGGGTGGCAGGGTGGTGCAAGGGAGAACAAGTGTTCTCTGTTATACAGGTTAGAGCCCGTGTAACTAGAAGTTGGTGCTTCCATCTAGTTTGTGCTGGAACATATATGGAGTTGGTGCTTCCTTCTAGTGGGTGCTAGAGAAACCAGGGAGTTGGTGCTTCCTTCTAGTGGGTGCTAGAGAAACTAAAGAGTTGGTGCTTTCAAACAAGTTGCAGCTTGTAAAACAGAGGTAGTAGCCTCACATTGAGTTGGTGCTCAATTAAAGATGATGTACATAACTTAAAAGACTACCTATCATTTTGAAGAAGAAGAGGTTTTCTCAAGAAGAAGAGGTTTTCTCCCTTTATGGGTTTCCTCGTGAAAATCTGTCTCTGTGTATATCTTATGTGTGACTGATGTCTTTTACTTTTACTGTCCATATGTTGTATAATGTTGATGATCACTTGAAGAAAGATTAAGAATGTTTTAAGATTGTTAAAATTGTTTAAGCTCAAAGACAACTGATTCACCCCCCCCCTCTCAGTTGTATTAGTAATTCCAACACTATACTGGCTTTGAAGGGATGAGAGAGTGCACAAAAATGTGCATACTTGGTCAGTCTATCAACAATCACCATGATGACTCTCTTTCCTTCAAACTTCAGTAACCTTGTGATGAAATCCATGGAAACCTCCTCCTAGCGCTGACTTGGGATGACTAATGGTTGTAAAAGACCCAGGGTCTTAATTGTTTCCACCTTATTTTTTTGGAAAACCAAACATTCTGCCACAAACCTTTGAACATCAATTTTAAGGCCATCCCAAAAAAATTACTTCTTGACCCTATTGTAGGTTTTCAAAAATCCCAAGTGCCCTCCTATTGGAGAGGTGTCCAATTCCAATAGTACCTTTTGTTTGAGTTGGAATTTATTACATAAATATAAGCGATCTTTATACCATAGTGAATCATTTTCCCATGTAAATGTACATGATGCACTAGAATCCCGTTGCAACCTTTGAATGAGAGTCCACACTTTTTCTTCATTCTTCCGTTCATCCATTGCTTCTATTATCCAATCAGGTTGGATGATAGAGATAACACATAGAAAGGCCTCAACATCTTCATCCTTTCTTGAGAGTGCATCTACCACAACATTTTGCTTCCATTTTTTACAGATGATTTCAAAATCAAAACCCAATATCTTGGTTACCCATTTTTGTTGTTCTTCTGAAGATATTCTTTGTTCCAAGAAGCATTTAAGACTATAATGATCTGTTTTGACCTTGAAGTGCCTACCTATTAGGCAAGGATGCCATTTCTTCAATGCATATAGTATTGCCATCATTTCCTTCTCATAAATGGGTTTGTGTAAGTCCTTTCCTATGTAACATCCCGCTCTTGTGTGCACTGAGCGAACTTATTCTTTGAGGACACTTGCTTGCAAGTGATCTAAATTATTATACTATTGGCCATTTGATTATGATTATGAGGTATTATGGATATGTTATTTTGTGTCTTTACATAGACATGTGCTATTGACTGGGTTCTCCTGAGTGTGCAGGAATTCAGACCTCGATGATATAGAGGCATTGATGAAACCCCTTGGACTCTCGATCGAGTCAGGAAGTGGACTATTGGGTTTTGATTATTGTTGATATGACATATGCACATCTGATTAGATGTTATGATGATTGGTTTTATTTCTGACATGATTCATTGATGATGCAGGATGACGATAGCTTACCGACCAAACTCACATGTGGAGTAGAGGGGTCATGCACAATAACCAGAGACGTTGAGGGAGAGCTGTGTACAACATCCCTACCACAGCCTACTAGCACTCCTGTCGTGGCTCAAACTGCAAGTTAATGATTACCTAGTTTGAGAATATCCACGATGTCGTGAGGGAAGGCTGCGACAGTCGCTCACGATGATTCTAAGGGGCACACAATAAAGCATGGGCCTTATTCTTGAGAGGCCCTTAGTCTCCCACAAGATCAGCTGGAGGAGTATTGACTCCAGGGGTTTCTGATGTCTACCAAGTCAGTCAAGAGGCGAGTGGCACCCTTGGAGCACGTAGTGCGTCCTGAAGGGCACGTCACGCAAGGGAAACAGAATGAGGCGAGTGGCACCCTTGGAGAACCTAGTGTGTCCTGAAGGGAACATCACATTGTTAACAAATAAGTGAATAAACCTAGATGGACTTAGAACGAATAATGTGATAAGAAAGATTTAAAAACAATTTCCCTAATAAAATGTCGCCCAACCTAGGAAAATAAAATCTAGGTCTAAGTGATACTTGTGGAAAAATAAAAATAAGAAAATATAATGATAATATTAATCATTAAACTTGTGATGAGAAGGGGGTAAGAAATTCAAATAATTAATAAAAAATCAAATAACTTTGGGGTGAGATCGGAAGAGCGAAAGATTTAAAAACAATTTCCCTAATAAAATGTCGCCCAACCTAGGAAAATAAAATCTAGGTCTAAGTGATACTTGTGGAAAAATAAAAATAAGAAAATATAATGATAATATTAATCATTAAACTTGTGATGAGAAGGGGGTAAGAAATTCAAATAATTAATAAAAAATCAAATAACTTTGGGGGTTTAAATTAAAAAAAAAAGGGAAATGATTGTTTTGTTACATGTGCTAATTAAAATTTATTAATTGAAAATAAAAATGGGAAAATGGTAATTTTCTACACTTGCTAATTTGAGTTTTAGATAAAAATGGAAAAGAGTGAAACTTAAAAGAATTAGGAAACTAAGGGGAAAAGGGGGAAACATAAAGAAAAAGGGAAACATAAGGAAAAAGAAGAATGACTAACTTAGTAAGGAATCTTTCCTTTAAGAACTTTCTAAACTAAACTCAACTAGGTATTTAGTAAGGGCGTAAGTCATTAAAATGTGTAAGGGAATATGGGGACACCTAGGAGCGATTCTAGGAATGCTTTTAGGTGGGTGAGGGAAATAGGAGTAATTAAATAATTAATGAAATTAATTTCTAGTGCAACTAAGGGGATGGGTGACATGTGTACAGGGGAGGTTATTTTTGAATTAAATTATTGAAAAATAAATTAAATGGGAATTTGGGAAAGAAATAACTTAGAAACTATATATAAAGGAGGGAGGAGGAGGAGTATGGATCTCTTCCTTTATGCGTAACGTTACGCTGTAGAATTTTTTACTTGACTGACTTATCTTTTGGGATTTGAGATACCCAGCTCAGGTATGAGTGGTAGCTCGACCTTTTGAGGAGAGCTGGTTTCTAGTTGTTCTTTTGGTTTAGAGTGCATCGCCCCTTTGCAGCTTGGGAGGCTAAGGGGGAAGAAGAGTACCCCTGGAATTGGCTGGGAGGTACTGGTGAAGTCACATCGGTCAGCAAGCTGGAGTTGTATGAAGCGTGCGGGACAACGAATCAGAGCTATCACCTTGGGCTATGGTACACATGCTTTTATTTTGCATGGTAGATTACTATTGATCTTGCACTTTTATTTCTGTACTTTTATTGTGTAAATAAAAGTGTTTTACTTAGCGTTTTTAATTGATAACTTAAAATCATCATAGATTTACACTAGCTGCATCGATTTGATCTCCTTGGCCATCGATCCTTGATTTTTGTGACTGTTTTGTTTGTTTTATTGCTTATTCTAAGAGTTTGTGATTTATCTTTCGACCTCATCCCTAGTTCATCAGCCCATGCCTAAGTAGTCGGCTAAGAGACGGTTCGACGATCGTCACTTCGGTGTTAATAGACCTATAGATCCTAATTCCCTTCTTTTTTGTGCGTGGATGATGAGCGAATGATAGTGTTGCCCAACTGTCTACCCCTGTTGATTCTTCCTGGTTGAGTGATTGTCCTGCACCTTGTTGCGATTGATTACCTCTATGATTGTTTATCCTCTCCCTCAACGAACTGCTTATGATCCTCTAGGTTTTGGTCTCTGCATTTTGATGTATTTCCTGGCAAAGTATCTCTGTGTTTTCCATACATTTCATGTAAATTTAAGTATGTGTTTGATACATTTCCTAGAGAATTTACTATGTGTTTTTCTTTTATACTTGGATGATGGAGTTTACTCTGCCTTTGTCCACATTGGACTGTGTTTTAATTCTTTTTACTTTGCATTCTGAATTGTACTTTATACCTATGTTTTCATACTTCTGGCTTGCGTTTTTCCCCTGCAATATAACTTACATTCCTAGTGAATTTCCCTATGCATTTTGATATGTTTTAAAGGCCGACTTTACCCTTGGTTTACACATTTTTTCTTACTTCTAATTTACCCTCCTTGGACCGCATTTTATTTTATATTTTATGACGGAGTCTGAATCTGCATGACTGCTTTTTCCCTACCTTTTATGGAAAATGAGCTTGATGTTAAACTCAACAACATTTTGGTGGGTAATACTCAACATTTTGTTTGATTGAACCCTACAAATTTGATGATAAAACTCAGGGCCTTTCTTCTATTAAAACTCAACGATTTGTGAAACACTGCCAGCGATTCAAAACTGTGATAGAATCTGCAATTTTTTCCTCTGCAAATTAATAGATTTGAAAGTGAAATTACTTGTCTCTTGATTGTGAAGTCACACACTATTCCCATTGAGAATTTCCCCATTTTTAGTGCGATTCCTCTCAATTTACACAACGTGTTTTATTCACTTTTATTGACTGTGATTCGCATCGATAAACCTTAGCTTCTTTGATGATAAAACTCTGCAAACTTTCTTGATGAAACCTAGCAATTGGGATGAAGCTCAACGATTTTTCATTTATATATATATATATGGATATGCTTTGGAAAAAGATTTTAATGTACAAATGTAGGGTATAGCGATTTTGGTGATGGAATTCCATAACATAGTCGAAGTTTTCTCTTTTATACAACAATCAAGTCTAGACTTTCATTTTTTTTGGGATAACGGTAAAATATTAATGGCAGTGACAATACTAGATGGCGATTGATTGGAAAATATTCTTAATGGTCTGACATTGCAGGACAACTTAGGCAGTTATTATATTTATTTCTGAACAACATTGTAGCGTTATAAGGAGTAGCTATAACTCCGCATTAATTAATGGACATTGATTCTTTTGATTGCTGACAATGAAATATTGAGTATTGACTATGAAATTGATAGCTAAACTGATGGCCTTTGGATTGCGTTTTAGATTACACTATATAGTTACACTTTACCTTAATAAGACTGTAATATCTTCTTCGCCCAACAATTTCTTAATTGGCATTTATCATATCTTACTCTCTGGGATATTTATTCTCACTATATATCGGTTTACACTAATTTCATTTATCATATATTGCACCCTGAGATTTCACTTATGGAATGATAGAGATATCTTATATTAATTCTACCTTTCAGATATTTAAACGACAACTTATATTATATTTACTTAGCAATTTTTTTTACAGCATTAAATCCAACAAACAGTCAACCGATAGTGAAACATACAATAACCTGCATGATAGAGACCTATAATTTAACTCTGCTAAATCTATTCTTGTTAACCATGGTAAAAATAAATGGCGATACATTGTTGGCTAAATGAATTTAGTGATCCAACACGATGATTTTATTAATGGATAGCACATCATTTATTTGGTAGCATAAAATTTTTATCAGACATTAAAGCTAATGTACGACCGAGATTTATAATATCTAATGTGTTGTAGAGGGTTAGTATTTAAATGGGCGAGATATAATACATAATCACCTTAACTAACACATTCCTTGAGCGGGTTGAGCTTGAGGAAAATAAAGGTAGATTGTTGTATAGGGAGGTAATAACATTTATTACTATTAAATGACTTACAAGTTTTGTTGTTGATTTACCAAATATAGGATGTCTTGTTAGACAAGTTATAATGTTGAGATAATAGGATTGTTGGTTAATTTAGTTCACTACTCACACTTAGGCAACATGATTAACTATTATGGTTTAGGGTTGTTGTGGAGTCAATTAATAGCTTGTGCCATTTTTTGAGTGATGTCATCTGCGTCCAGTCGACCCGTTGCTTGGGGGCATAAGTGTAGTATTCTTGTCAGTTATTTCGGCTCATAGTGTGTTGGATTTATCTTGAGTTCTTGGTCTAGTTAGGTTGTTGTGGCATGGTTGTTATTGCACCTATCATAGGGAGACTGCATGATTCCTGAGGAGGGGATCATTGCGCACCCTAACGAATAGAAGCGGATGATAACTTGGTCGGATTTTGTGCTACCCGTTGTGGGAGTTTGTTTGTGGTAGTCATTGTTGGTGCCTGGGATGTAATGTCTTCATGCATTTGGTTGTGTGCCATCGAGGTTCTAGTTACTAGCCATTGAGGCTGTTGTGTCGGGATGGTGGATGTTGTCCTTTAGCTTGTAGGCGTTGTCATGTTTGTGTTGGGTGGGTTGTCATTTCTATATTTTTGATTTATTCATGTTTCACCTAGTTGATCGTTGTTCAGTGCGCGTGGGTTCGTTGTCAAGTTCATCATCAGGTTATGTGGTTCAACTGTTGTCGTCATTTCCTTCTTTTCTAAAAACAAAAAAACAAAAATGCACTTTTTCTTCGCTTGCAGTCGTAACGATTGGGGTCATTACAACCCCCCCTCTAAGTATAATCATAAGTTAAATAATTGGTATTAGAGAAGGTTCCTTCAAAAACAGTTTAACCACTATAAGGTAGATCTTGAGCACATTCAGATTGTAAAGAAGGTATCCCTATGAATAGAGCTCCTTTGTTCGATGGAACAAACTATGCATCATGGAGTATAAGAACGAATACATATTTGAATTCCCTTGGGTTTAATATTTGGGAATCAGTCACAACAGGTTATACAAATGAAGTTGGGAAGGAGTCAAGTGAAAACAATGCAAAATAAATAGATGTCATCTTGAGTGGCCTATCAGATTCTAAGACTATCAAAGTAATGAAGTGTACATAAACTAAATAGATTTGGGACAAGATACAAAACATTTATGAAGAGATATCTAGTGATTGTTCCAACTGAGAATTAGAGACAAAAGAAGCACAATTTGTGAGAAAGTTAAAAGGAGGACTTGTCAAATACAAAGGTAAGATACCCTTCAAATGCTTTAATTATGGTAGAATAGGGCATTTTGCTACTAAGTGTCCATATGAAAAAAGGGAAGATAATGATGATGATGAAGAATCTATCTCCATAACCATGGAAAAAAATCCCACTGATGAAGAAAATGAAGATAACCAGAAATAAAATATAGATTCAAAAGAAAAATATCATGAAGAAGAACTCATTAGTACCTTAGAAGAAATAAATAGGATTAGGAAAAATAATATCAAGTAGAAAGAGAAATTTCAGAAATATGAAAAGGAGGATCATGATCTTGAAGAAGCAAAGATGATAGTTATCATCATAAAAAAACAAATAGAAGAGGAAAAAATTATATAAGAAGTGGTGAGAAGCCTTTTGAAAGAAAAGAAAGAAAAATGCAAGAAGCTAGAAGCTTAAATCATTTCCTTAAGAAAGGAACTAGAAAAAATATTGATCATTTGAATTGAAGCTTGAAGTTTAGAAAGAGTACCAAAATATTAGATAATATTCTATGTTTCCAAAGGTCACCATTCATCAAGACAGGTCTTGGCTATGACGAAAAACAAAAACCCCCAAGGGAGATACAAGCACTAAGGTCACAAATCCATCAGAAAAGGAAAATGAAGAAAATCCTAAAAGATATGCCAATATTCTCAAAGTTTCCATCAACAATGAAATTGGTAGTAGGAAAGGCAATGTTGACCAGCATATACTTGATTTTTCTCACAAGAATAACAAGAATGATTTCATAAGAGTTTTTCCACCAAGAAGGCCTTTCACAAACTAGTACCAAAATCTCTTTCTTGGCTATTGTTTTTCTTGCAATATTTTTTGTCATAATGCAATATATTATAGAGCTTATAAAAAAAATCATCATGGGAGAGATAGAAATATTGGTTCTTATAAGACATCAAAGGATGAATATGTGAGAAACAAAACCATAAGTTCTCATGGGTTTGCTAGTAGAAACTACAATTCATTTGCTCCTCTACTTGATTACAATACTAATTGTTATAAGTGCAATAACTATGGGCACATAGCACATTACTGTATAAGCAACATAGTAGGATCTCCTAAATAAAACAGGGAAGAAGATGTTCTTTCCAAACATAAATAAGAAGACTCAAAGGTTTGGAAAAGGAAGAAAAAGGAAGAAAAAGGAAGAAACATGGAGAGATGAAATTTTTTGTTATGAGAAAGGATGTGATAATCTAGATGAATATGATAGGGAGATTCATTGTTTTGATTCTCACTCGAAACATGTACACCCCATTTCTAGAGAAGGTAAGGCTAGGACATTTCTTTGTGAAAATGAAAATTCAAGTTTCCAATACTCTTTTGGACAAGAGAAGTCTTTTGATTGGTCCTTTTTCATAAAGGAATGTGGAGGTAGAAACAAATTCAAATAAAGTCAATAATCACTATTATATATGACCAAATTTGCCATGGTTTTTCATTTCTATTGCCACACATATTCGTCGCACTTTCCATGAAAGCAAAGACTATTTTTCATGGAAATTTTTTTGTCGCTATATCTACGAACTAGTTGTTCGTGGAAAAAACGATGAAATAAGCCCTCCACATGTCATCATCCTCAAGATAGGTTTAGCTTATAAAGCGTGGAAATAATGACGAAACTTCATCGCAATAGGGACGAAACACCATGCCATAGTAAAAAACTTACCAACAGATTATGACACAGATGCCATAAGTGCGATGAAAAAGTGTGGAAAGTTACGATGAAAAGGCATGGCAATAGTGACAAAAATGTTTGGCAGAGAAAAAATTTACAACGCAGATGCTATATGTGCGACGCAAAACCGTGGCAAAGTGCAACGAACTTTCGTCGATATTGCCATGCTTAATAAAACCTATTTGTTTCCATGCGACGAAAGTTCATCGATATTTCCACGCTTAATAAAAAAAATTCATTACCTTGCGACAAACTATCGTCGATATTTCCACACTTCCTGTAGGTTTAAAAAAAAAAAAATCTACATGAGAAGCTGGATGTTGGCATTCGTGATTGACCCATACTCAATATTTTCATGTGTGATTGACCCTTCAAAGGGTGTGTTATGTGAGAAGGGCCTATTAGAGGGGGTTTTGGGACTTATTAGGTGTATTTCTTAGTGGAACAAAGGGAAACCCAAGGCACATTGGGATGAAGGGGAAGATAAAATACATTCCCTTGAGTGAATGGTTTTAATTGAGATATTGGGGCTCTAAAATAGAGGTCAAAAACAATTTGGCAAGGGTATCCCAGGGGGACAATATGGGAGATGTTTTTTTTTTTAATCTATCACTATGATTGTGAGAGTGGGACAACCCTTTACTTATCCACTTCAATGCACTCACAACCATTAATCGATATTAATATAGATTGGTCACAATAATTACCTTGAATATCAA
>CBVK0101584037.1:0-12638 GCA_900067695.1 Picea abies | reverse complement strand
TTTAAAAAGTATGGAACCATAAATTAATTGAGACACAATTGTATGAAAAATATTAATTTAAAAAAAAAATGGTATACAACATTTTTAACTGTTACATTGAAAGAAACATGGAAAAATGATTAAATTTATCGTTGAAAAAAAAATTGAAAATTTTGAAAATAGATGAAAAAAACATCGTTGAAAACAAAAATTAGAACAATTTGAAAATATATGAAAAAAAAAAAGCATTTTAAAAAATAATGTGGATACATTATGGATAAGAAGATTTAAAATATCAAAAAACAACCTAAAAAGGGAGGGGGGTGCTACCGGTAGCACAACTTTTCAAAACGAGGTAAAAAATGTGACCCCCAAAAAAGCGAGAACTTCTCATTAAGTTGGTAGTTGTGTTTTTAATGACCCCCATCACATGGGTTATATTTAGGCCTTAACCAAAGGGGTCCATCATACCACAATCATCATTTCATAGATTGGTTTCTCTTCTTTTGGCTATTTTGGTTGGGTTTTCTACCTTGATATAACACCATTCCTTCAAGCAAACCTAGCAGCTAGTGTGTGGGTTAAAAGTAGAGCTTGGAGCAAGGATACGTGGAGTTATTTATTTATTGATGGAAGTTTTAAACAAAGCCTAAGAATGATCTAAAGGAAGGGTGGTCCTGGAATTCATTGTTATTTTCCTAGTCCTAGTCAATGGTTATATGCTTGGTTTCATTGACATAGTTTCTTTCAATTTTAGATTTTAGATTTTCTTGGTTTCTTGGACAAATATTTAAGATTCTTCTTGTTATGTCCTCTGATTGAACCCATATCAACTTGCGCATTAGAAACAACAAAATCTCAAAGATGCAACATTCACATCTATCATTTCTATTGTATTTTCTAACTTTTTGAATAATTTCATGTAACACAATCTTTAATCTAGGAATTAAATGTTTATTCACATATGAATGGAATTATTTGGTTTGTTGCAATAAAATTTTGTTCCATTGAACCTAAAAGGAAATAAACTACATAAATCAACTATAGAATCTTAAAAATGGTTACCTACTTGATGAGAACCCTCCAGAGTTCTCATTTGTAAGAGGTCACGTTTAGTAGTTGTTTATACCTTGTTCCAAAAAATAGTTTTCCATAATCACCCTATTTTTTTCTCTTTTTCCTCGAGATACTTTTTTGACAATTTGATGTCCCTTTCCAAATGATTGTTCTAGGAGGACAACTTACTGCTCTATCTGATTCTCATAGGCCATGGTCAATTAAAAAGTGGAATAATAGATTAATTATTTGATTTCATTTGGAGGAAAAAAGATACATTATATAGTGACATTGAGTAATTAAAAATGACTTGAAGAATAAAGTGAATAAAACCTTATAAAGTCACTTTAATCGCTTAAGTAAAGTAAAAAGGTAAAAGGGTCAACCAAGAGGGTAAAAGGGTCATCAAAACGGTGAGAGGAATAAAAGAAAGATGAGATCTCATTCTCTCATTATGATGATGATTATTTATGATATCAATTTGAAGAACTCTTAGAGCCTTTGGGGTTTGGAGTGAAACTCTTGTTTGGATTGGTTTCAGTGGTGAAATATTCCACCCTAGCTTAGCAAGTTTCGATGGTGAAAGATTCCACCCTAACCATTTGGTTGGGAAGACCATTCATTTTTTCCACTTGGATTCCATTGTTGATAAAATCTATTCACTTTAGACAGTTGATTGGGGTTTGTAAAGGTCGATTTAGACTTCCAGAAGTTGTATTTCTTAGTGGAGGTTATTCCCTCTTGTGTTGGTAAATTTTCTCATGGAAAGAGGTTGTATTTTCCATTGGGGTCGTTATCCTTTCTCTTGCAGGGGTCGTACTATTTCTTGGTAGCCGATTTTCCTTGGAGGGGCAAAAATGTTATGCAATCTGAGTTTACTTTTTGTTGGGGTCGAGTTATGGTAGTAGGGAGGCTGAGTATTCCTAGTAGAGTCGTGATTTTTGTGGCGGAGATCGTGGTTTTCCTTGGCAGCAGTTAGTGAGTTTAGAGGAGTTGAATCAACAGCCATTTCATAGCCAAGATTTAGCTATATTCTCCTAGTAAAATTATACCACTAATTGCAAGCGTATTTCCAATCAGATCCATGATAAAATTGCCCAAATCTGTGAGTTATTGTTGTTGTAATTGTTGCAGACTGGTTTAATAGTAAATAAGAGTCATTTTTCCATATTTCTTCCTGTTATAACAGTTGTTGATTTATTTCGATTTATGTTTTTGCTGTTCCTTACATTGCATGAAACTTAAAGTTCTTTTGGCCCACAAAATCATATGTTTACATACCAAACCTATAAGAAACCAAACCAGCAATCATAACAACAACATCAAGATTTATTTTGTAGTGGATTGGAACCTACAGCCTAAATGTTTGACAAAATTCACCAACTAGAAATACACCTAAACTTATATCGCAACCAAATGAAGGGGTTTGACAGTGGATCTTGGGCATGATAATGAACTATTTGACGAAATTTACCAGCCAATTAAGTGCATAAAGATATCAGAGAACAATTTAAACATATCAACAATCAATAAGGAGTCATTACAAGGTTGTTATAAAAGTGTTTGACGGAAGTCTTGACCCAAATATTCATTGAAACTTGATAGCAACTGATAGTAATTTATAACATCCATAAAGAGGTACACTACATTGGTATGAGAGTTGGTATTTCTGCTAGTTTGTGTATTACATTTTACCTTGATGATTTTGGAGGATGAACAGGAGACGAAGGTATAGAGGAGATGAAAACATCTTCCAATCAGAGTCAAAAGGAGAGAAATACATGGGGGACAAAAATGAACATCCAGAAGACAGTGCTTCCCACATTTTAAATAACTTGACAAGGACACAGGATGATACAGTAAGGGCACAAAGTAACATGGAAAGGGGATAGCAACAAATGGTTGATATTCTCAACCAACTTGTGCAAAATACTCGAGGGACTGATGGAAACCATGGAAACAATTGAAATCTTGCGGAAGAGAGTAATACTCATGTCCCTACACGGTATCACATTGGGTCCACTAGTGGAGTGTCTCCTAGACCTCATATGCCTCAATTTTTGGAATAATAACCGACTAGAAATTAGGGGAAACAAGGACAAGGGGAAGACTTTACGGAGTTTTTGAGGGAGTATTAGACTCTTGGTGATGATTTTCACGTAGCCATTTATTTACAGGATTTTTGTACTATCAAGAACAGGAATAGGCCTAGAGATTTCAACAGGGACCCACGGAGTTGGGAGCTTTAGAGGAAAGTTGGGAAGTTTTCCATTTCTTACTTTGATGGCTCTAAAAATCCGTTGCTAGGGCGTGGATACAGAATTTGGACCCCTATTTCCAACTTAACCTTGTGACAAAGTCATATGCCATTAAGTATGCTACCTTGCATTTGTATGGAAAGGCCCACAAGTGGTGGTACCATGGGTTAGGCACATTGGAACATAGTCACATCACTTCATATTTGGACTTCACTCAGAGGTTGATGGATAGATTTGATAGGAAGGATCCAGAGATACATTTCATGGAGTTGGCATAGCTTAGACAAATAGGTACCACATATGCATACATTTCAAAGTTACAGAGGATTGCAGTCATGGTGACGGATGTATCTGAGCACAGATTGACTATGTTTTTTACTGAGGGACTTTCTGAACCCTTTCCCGGTTGGGTTAAGGCCTTCAGTCAAACTTCACTACATGATGTTATCATCAAGACACGTGACATGGAGGATGCAGTTCTTAAGAAAAATATCCTTCTAAACCTATCATACCCAAAAAAAACAAAGATAAGAATCCCTTTCAGAAGGAATGGTATGGGAAAGATAGATTGGATGAGGAGGTTCAGAGAGAATTGAGGAGGAAGAATATTTTCTACAACTCCAAGGAACCTTTGGAGATGAGTCACAGGTGCATGGTGAAGGGTAAGGTACATTAAATTGAGGTACTTCTTGACAGTGATGGGGATGAGGAGGCATGACGTGAGCAAGACAGCAACCATAACAATTCATACGATGAGCAGCCACGAGTGGAGGGTAAGATTGTTGAGCAGAAACACATTGATACTAAGGGTACGACTATCGCCACTCTATCAATTGTTATTATATTTCACACCTTCAAGGTCCACAGGGTATTACAGGGTTAGTGTGTCATAGTTCTTATTGATGGTGGGGAAACCCACAATTTCATTGACTCGTCCTTGGTGACTAGGAGAGGAATTCTTACAGTGGACCTTGAGAGGTTTGATGTAGTGATAGTCGATGGGCGTAGTATGTCATGCACACAGAAGATTTTGCAGCTGGGTGTAGCATTGGGAAACTACAAGGTGACTAATGATTTTTACGTAGTTGAGTTTCTAGATATTGATATCATATTGGGATTGCAATGGTTTATTTCCTTCGGAAAACATTATGTTGACTACTAATCCATGGAGCTAGCGTTTCGGGTAGTATATGGTAGGAAGGTGGTTTTGAGGGGCATGACCAATGGTGCTCCTAGGATTGTCTCAACCCATCGGATGGAGAGAATATTCAAGCATGGGAGAAAATATTTTCCATAGCTTGATCTTAGATCAGGCTATCAATAGGTCAAGGAAAAGGAACTTGATATGATGGATGCTTTATATTTGGTCCATTTGATGAGTGCGCAGGGTGTATAGGTACATCAGGAGGAGATCCAAACCATGTTTGATTGGCTCACAGGGATTTCAGTTGATTGGAAATCCCACCTTCTAGTGGAATATTCCAAGGACTGGTTTGTTTGTGAATTTATGGATAGTCACATTCAATATGATAGGTACAAAGTTGTGGATGACATCATCTACTACAGAGGTAGCATATACTTGGTCCTGGAGTCCACACTTAGGAAGGATATCATGAGGGATATGTATGATACATTGTTAGGTAGCTAGAGAGGCAGTGGGGGGGGGGAAGAGGGCCCATAGTGATAATAGTGGAGGCCATTCAATGTAATGTGTACTAGGTCCACTGTAATATTAATTAAGGCCCACTATGGTAGTTAGATATAATAAATGAGTAGTTATATATAATAAATGTAAGAGGAATTCTTAGAAGATTCCTCCTCTAGAATGTTCTTAGGTAATGGTAGAACTATATAAAGGGTTTCAAGCAATGTAATGGGATATGAAGAGAAATGTTGTATTGTGAGTGGTAGCTCAATAGGATGATTTCCCCTCGAAGAGGCAGGTGAAAAAGAGAGGATCCCTTCCATAATAGGATCCATTGTATTGTGTTTCCCTACCCTAAGGGTTTGATAGTAATAAAATATATTTTTCATATTGTTCTTCTATATCTATTGTGGTGATTTTGTATTTAGTTATTTTGTACATAAAAAGTGGTATCAGAGGAATTTCCTTGGAAGGAAGTGTGGGCAAATATTTTTATTTTTTACAGATTTATTTTTTCAAAAAAAAAAAAAAAAGAGGGTAAAAAAAAAAAAAAAAAAGAGGGTCGCGACATTCCGGACGATTTATATAGGTTTTGGTGAAAAAAAATTCAAAAACTTGTTGTATATCTGAGTTCCTCTCATAAAAACACCCAAGTTAAAAATTAAAAAAAAATCGTCTGAAATGGAGTCCGGGAAGTCAAGTTATTTACATTTTAAAATCTGCAATTTTCAAGGGGAATTTTTCGTGGAAGGCCGTGTGATTTTTCTGATTTTTGTAGCTTATGAGGCTGAATTTTTCAAAAAAAAATGCATATATGAGTTCCTCTCACAATTTCACCCAATTTCAAAAAACAAAGCGTCCAAATTGGAGCTCTAGAAGTGAAGATATCGCTGATTTAAAATCAGCTATTTTTGGGGGGGTTTCGTGACGGCGACAGGACTGCAGAGTTCATAACTTTTCATAGGGTGCTCAGATTGTTACCAGATCAATGCCATTGGATAAATTATTTTAAGAGATTTATTTTGGTATATTTTATGTGGTGTTTCCAATGGTTATTTCCTCTCAAACCCTCGAAGAAATTCTACATATGACTAAAGCATTCAAAGCCCAATTGTATGACAGATTGTATGGCACATTGCATGATAGATTGCATTACCTTGCAGATGGCCTCAAGGATATTTTTCGTAGTATTCAACATTCATTGGATAGAATGAAGGAGAGATTTCTTATGGCCGACATCAGGGATGAATATAATCAAGAAATATATGCTTGGTATGATTTTGAAACCAATTTTGATGATTGGTATATGGATAGTTGTCATTTCTGGGATGACAATCACTTCCATGGGATGACAATCACTTCCATATTTTATTTGATGACTCTACTCCACCTTCTATAGAGAACATCAATGTCACACATCAGAAGCTAGTTATGATTACCAGTGTCCAGCCTGCATATTCTACAATGGTATTGTTCCTTCCCAATTCATATTTGATCCTCTCCCACTATGTGGGTGGATATTCTTATTTGGATCCATATGATAGGTGTCAGTATTGGAAGCATCATTTTTAGTTGGTTATTGGGTGTCGATATCTTTCGTGTGGAGTTCACATGACCACTTGGACATGGTACCCTAGTTTACAATGTCGGTTGGACTACTTCAGCATGGTGGCTTTCATTTCTCAATGGGACCTTGGTTTGCAATGTCGATTGGACTACTTCAGCATGGTGGCTTTCATTTCTCAATGGGACCCTGGTTCTCTAGTATACTTCATCACTATGGTTCACACTTATCCATGGGACCCTAGTATATGGTTTTACATCAAGCGTTGAGGACAACTCTTTCATAAGGGGGATGGAATATTAGGTAGCTAGAGAGGTAGTTGGGGGGGGGCATAGGGCCCATAGTGATAATAGTGGAGGCCATTCAATGTAAGGTGGACTAGGTCCATTGTAGTATTAAATAAGGCCCACTATGGTAGTTAGATATAATAAATGTAAGATTACTTCTTAGAAGGTTTTGCTTCTAGAAGATTCCTCCTCTAGAATTTTCTTAGGTAATGGTAGCACTATATAAAGGGTTTCAAGCAATGTAATGGGATATGAAGAGAAATATTGTATTGTGAGTGGTATCTCAATTGGAGGATGCCCCCTAAAAAAGTCAAGTAAATAGGAGAGGATCCCTTCCATAATAGGATTCATTGTATGGTGTTTCCCTACCCTAAGGGTTTGATAGTAATAAAAGAGATTTTGCATATTGTTCTTCTATATCTATTGTGGTGCTTTTGTATTCAGTTCTTTGGTACATAACATACACCCTTGACACAATGTCATGGGTACTTCAAGACTTACCAATAGATTAAAGAGAGGTTCTCATGGAAGGGACTCGAGGACGATGTGTTGAGACATGCAAGGGAGTGCATGACTTGTCAAAAAAACAAGTAAGAGGTGTATGGAAGGGACTATATTTATTTCATTGATGGTCGGCGGACCAAGTTGGCACATTTATTCAAGATCCCATCATAGTATGAGGCACCATATGCAGCATAGTTGTTTTTTAGAGAGGTTTTTAGACTCCATGAGGTGTCTGAGTACGTTGGCAATGATCAGGACAACACATTTTTCAGTACATTTTAGTAAGATTTATGTGGATTAGCAGGCACAGAGTTGACTCCTAGTACCTTGTTTCCATCATTTGGATGTGAGACTTGACATATTTGGATTCCATTGATTATCAGTATAGCATAGTGGGAGTCGGTTAGTTTGAAAGATGGTGTACATCTAGCTTGGTTGTGGGTTCCAAGAACTCATTCGATTGGTCCGTTTAATTTTTGGGATGCCTTGAGAGGAGATGATGGTGTGCATTCTATATGGCCAAATAGATTTTGTTTTTGACACCCAAGATCAGGTATGACAGTGGACTTGCAGAATTTGACTTCACTAAGGTAAATTTGTAGGATATGACCCTTGATAGTGGGGACGGTTCTTCTAGGTATTACAGCCTAGGGTTCCATGAGAGGAGGATGTGGTCTAGGCATAAGGGTCAGATAGTTATCATCAGAGTGGTGTAGCATCAGCATGGTGGGTCATTTCTGGGGATAGCATGAGACCCTAGGACTTCATGGTTTAACAGTTTGGCAGCTAGTACAAATGGGGGAGTCGGTTCTTATTAGTAGGAGCTCATTTCTATAATGCATTGGACTAACTTCCTAGGAGATCGATTCTATGAGGGATGGACTTAGCCTTTACAATATCTTATTATTTTTTGATTGGTGGCCTTCAAGAGGCCTCTTGTAAAATTTCCTTGCAGGATAGTATCGTGTGCAGTAGGTGCTCCACATATTTCATATTGGTTTTGGACCCTTGGGTCATTCACAGTTTCAGTTAGGCTCCACCAGTTGTTTGTATGGCTGTGTTGGAATTGCTTGAGGACAAGAAATATCGAGAAGGGATGACTATAATGTCCCTTTTCCAAATGATCGTTCTAGGAGGACAACTTAGTGGTCTATCTGATTCAAGTAAACCATGGTCGATTAAAAAAGGGTTTAATAGATTAATTATTTGATTTCATTAGGAGGAAAAAGGCTACATTATAAAGTGACATTGAGTAATTAAAAAGCGACTTGAAGAATAAAGTGAATAAAACATTATAAAATCACTTTAATCACTTAAGTAAAGTAAAAGGTAAAAGGGTCAACCAAAAGGGTAAAAGGGTCATCAAAAAGGTGAGAGGGATAAAATAAAGATGGGAGCTCATTCTCTTAGTATGTTGATGAAAAGGTAAAAGGGTCAACCAAAAGGGTAAAAGGGTCATCAAAAAGGTGAGAGGGATAAAATAAAGATGAGAGCTCATTCTCTTAGTATGTTGATGATTATTTCTTATATTAATTTGGAGAGCTCTTTGAGCCTTTGGGATTTGGAGTGAAAACCTTGTTTGGATTGGTTTCGGTGGTGAAAGACTCCACCCTATCCATTTGGTAGGAAAGACCATTTAGGTTTTCCACTTGGATTCTATTGTTGAGTAGAAATATTCACTTTGGGAGACAGATTAGGGTTTGGAGAGGCCGATTTAGACTTCCAGAGGTTGTATTTCTCAATGGAGGTTATTTTCTCTTGTGTTGGTTGATTTTCTCTTGGAAAGAGGTTGTATTTTCCAATGGGGCCACTATCCTTTCTCTTGTAGGGGTCGTACTACTTCTTGGGTAGTCAATTTTCCTTGAAGGGGCCGAAATTTTATGCATGCCAAGTTTACTTTATCTTGGGGTCAATTTATGGTAGTAGGGAGGCTGAGTATTCCTAGCAGAGTCGTGATTTTTTTGGTGGAGATCATGGATGTCCTTGGAAAAATTAAATGAGTTTAGAGAGGGCGATTCAACATCCATTTCAGATCCAAGCTTCAGCTCTATTCGCCCAACAAAATTGTACCATTGATTGCAAGGTTATTTACAATCAGATCCATGATAAAATAGCCTAGATCTGTGAGTTATTGTTGTTGTAATTGTTGTAGACTAGTTTAATAGTAAATAATAGAAGCTTTTCCATATTTCTTGTTGTTACAACAGTTGTTGAGTTATTTCCATTTATGTTATTGTTGTTCCTTACATTGCATGCAACTTAAAGTTCTTTTGACACACAAAATCATATGTTTAAATCCCAAACCTATAAGAAACCAAACCAGCAATCATAACAACAACATTAAGAGTTATTTTTTAGTGGATTGGAACCTACAACTTAAGTGTTTGATAAAAGTCACCAACCAGAAATACACATAAATTTCTATAGCAGGGAAATGAAGGGGTTTGACAGTGGATCTTAGGAATGATAATGAACTGTTTGATGAAATTTACCAGCCAAGTAAGTGCATAAATATATCAACATTCAATAAGGAGTCATTATGGGTTGTTAGCACAGTGTTTGACTTGACATATTTGGACTCCATCGATTATCAGTATATCATAGTGGAAGTCGGTCAGCTTGAAAGATGGTGTCCATATAGCTTGGTTGTGGGTTCCAAGAACTCATTTGATTGGTCCATTTAATTTTTTGGATGCCTCAAGAGGAGATGATGGGGCGCATTTTTTATGGCTAAATAGATTTTTTTTCTTGACACCCAGGATCAGATATGACAGTGGACTTGCAAACTTTGAATTCACTAAGGTAAATTTGTGGGATATGACCCTTGATAGCAGGGACGGTTCTTCTAGGTATTACAGCCTAGGGTTCCAAGAGTAGAGGATGTGGTCTAGGAATGAGGGTCAGAGTGGCGCAGCATCATCATGGTGGGTCATTTATGGGGATAGCATGTGTAACATCAATGTTTCCCCCAACTTGTAAATAATCATAAAATAGGATTACCATGCTAAGGCATGTGGACGATGTAAATGTATTATTGTTAAATTTCCCATAACTGACAGATGGGGGGTGAAGCCTTGAAGTATGAGCCATGATATCTCTAAAGGAAGGAAATCAGTTAATGAAGAAAGGACCATTGGTTGAATCATCAAACACCCCCATGAATGGAATCATGGTCTAGCTATAGAATGTCAGCCTAAAGTACCATAGAGACCTGCAAGCCCAAGCTTCCTTTTGACAGAAAGAACAGGACATGTCGGAAACCTTCCAAAGGAGGAATGGTAAGATACATACAGACACACAACAAGAGGAGAGACACCATACGAGAGCACAATCTTGAAAATGGGATGTGGGAACCAAAAGGAAGTGCAGAGAACATGACCTAAAGGACCGAATGTGAGCTTGATGTTGGGAAAGCATTTGATAAACCTCGCAGGGTCGCTATGACAGAGAGAGTTTTCTCTGAGAGATGGAGTAAATTCCCTAGTGATATCATGGCTTGGCACAGGGGTGGCCAGACTTCTAAGAATGAATGCCTATGATCCCATGGTTGGGTGGAAGGGCACACACCCACAGTCAGTTAGTTGGATGAAACTTGTAATAAATAAGTATTCTCATACCCTGTGAAATTGAGTTGTAATTGTGTAATAAAATTAGATATATTGTGAATGACCCAGGGATGGATATGTTTGCTTAATGATTTATATTGTATCCCTTTTTGTGTCTACTTAATGGTGTAATTAGGAAAGTAATAAATTATATGCATTGGACATGTTTTGTATTCGTAAATGCTTGCACCCTGTGGTAGCTTAAACTAGATCCACAAACTGTGAGTTCGTCGATCTTGGGCACAGTTTCACATACGCATGTCGACACTCCTAGTTATTTGGAGTCCCTTGGAGGAGGGAGTCTTTTAAATATTAGGATAGATAGTGCACGTATGCACAGGATCTCTGTGAGGCAGGTAGAGACTGAGAACCACTTAAGTTCTAGAGTTGAGGAATGAGCGTAAGGGGTGTGCGGAAGGCTTCTTCCAAGTGTTAAATTCAAGAGAAAGAGCGCAAATATCTTAAGCCTTTCAGAGCTAACAAATCTCAGGAAGAACAGCAAGGTTCAAGTATCGAAAAGGGGGGGGGTCCCTTGTTTGGAAGATGAACGGACGAAATCTGTTCGGAATAATCCACGGTCTGTGAGATCGGAAGAGCATTCTCATACCCTGTGAAATTGAGTTGTAATTGTGTAATAAAATTAGATATATTGTGAATGACCCAGGGATGGATATGTTTGCTTAATGATTTATATTGTATCCCTTTTTGTGTCTACTTAATGGTGTAATTAGGAAAGTAATAAATTATATGCATTGGACATGTTTTGTATTCGTAAATGCTTGCACCCTGTGGTAGCTTAAACTAGATCCACAAACTGTGAGTTCGTCGATCTTGGGCACAGTTTCACATACGCATGTCGACACTCCTAGTTATTTGGAGTCCCTTGGAGGAGGGAGTCTTTTAAATATTAGGATAGATAGTGCACGTATGCACAGGATCTCTGTGAGGCAGGTAGAGACTGAGAACCACTTAAGTTCTAGAGTTGAGGAATGAGCGTAAGGGGTGTGCGGAAGGCTTCTTCCAAGTGTTAAATTCAAGAGAAAGAGCGCAAATATCTTAAGCCTTTCAGAGCTAACAAATCTCAGGAAGAACAGCAAGGTTCAAGTATCGAAAAGGGGGGGGGTCCCTTGTTTGGAAGATGAACGGACGAAATCTGTTCGGAATAATCCACGGTCTGTTGTGATCATTGGGTACAGGAAAGAGCATGGGATTTAACCCTGGATTCATTTAGACTTCATGAGTTTGGAGAAATGATCTAGTACGTCATAAGGGAGGTAAAATTATCTAAGTTCCGAAGTCTCGAAGTTAACCATGAGCCTTATATCTAAGGATGCCTGGGAACCGTCCCGACCGCTAGATCTAAGCGACGGATAATAGTCAAGTTACTAGAACTACCCATGACATAAGAACCTAATAGAAGACATGTTAGTTCATGGTTGCAATCAACCTATGTTGTTGATCTCGTCAGGAATCAAATATCAATGACTAGTATAAGACTAGAGTCAACCGAGCACTCCCCTGATTGTGGAGGTTGAACCCCACAATTTATGTGAACCATCGATCATCATTGACCTTCGATCTAAGTTTGACGAGATACTTGAAATGCAAGGAGTGTGTGGGAAGGAGAAATATTCAAGGGGAATCAAGCTCAGAGGATATATCACTTTCAGGCATGCAGACAAAGTCCAAGAGACGGACTCGTAGGAGGAGAAAAGGTCGAGGCCTTTGAACACTTAGAAA
>CBVK0101584021.1:0-15145 GCA_900067695.1 Picea abies | reverse complement strand
ATAATAAATGTAAGAGGACTTCTTAGAAGGTTCTACTTCTAGAAGATTCCCCCTCTAGAATGTTCTTACGTGATGGTAGCACTATATAAAAAGCTTCAAGCAATGTAATGGGATATGAAGAGAATAATTGTAATGTGAGTTGTAGCTCAATAGGAGGATTCCCCCTCGAAGAAGCAAGTGAACATGAGAGAATCACTTCCATAATATGATCCATTGTATGGTGTTGCCCTACCTCAAAGTTTTGGTAATAATAAAGTGTGGTTTCTTCTATCTTGCTTTGTGGATATATTTTGTATCCAGTATTTGTGGTGATTATATTTTTAGATCTATTCAGGTTCTTAACAAGTGGCATCAGAGCACTTTCCTTGGCAGACATTGTGAGAAAATATTTTTTATTTTTGCAAATTTGTTTTCGGAGAAAAAAAAAGACGGTCGCAACATTCTAGAAACTTTCAGTATATTTTTGTGCAAAATTTGCAAAAAGAGGTTGTATATCTGAGTTCCTCTCATAAAAACACCCAACTTGAAAAACAAAATCGTCTGAAACGGAGTCCAGGAAGTCATGATATTGAAGTTTTAAAATCTGTAATTTTTCAGGGTTTTTTCCGCGGACGGTGGCGCGATTTTTTATTTTTTTTGTAGCTGTTGGAGGCCAAATTTTTCCAAACAAATTACTGATCTTAGTTCCTCTCACAATTTCACCCAATTTCAAAAAACAAATCAGCCGAAACGGAGTCCGGGAAGTGAAGTTATGAGCATTTTAAATTCAGCAGTTTTTCAGGGTTTTTCTGAAAAACATCGCGATTTGCTGCAGTAATTTATTGGGTTTTTTCATGGTGGTGGCGGGACTGCAGAGTTCATAAATTTTCATAGGGTGTTCAGATGGTTATTTCTTCCCAAACCCTCAAAAAAATTCTATAGATTACTAAAGCATTCAAAGCTCAATTGTTTGACACATTGAATGACAGATTGGATGACTTTGTAGATGGCCTCAATGATAGTTTTTGTAGTATTCAAGATTCATTGGATAACATGTAGGAAATATTTCTTATGGTGGACATCAGAGATGAATATACTCAAGAAATATATGTTTGGTATGATTTTGAGGCCGATTTTAATGATTGGTATATGGACAGTTGTCATTTATGGGATGACAACCACTTCCATATTTTATTTGATGACTCTACTCCACCTTCTATAGAGAACATCAATGTCCCACATCAAGAGATAGTTATGATTACCAGCGTCCAGCCTGCATATTCTACGATGGTATTGTTCCTTCCAGATTCAGCGTTGACCCTTTCCCACTATGTGGCTGGATATTCTTATTTGGATCCACATGATAAGTGTCAGTATTGGGAGCATCATTTTCAGTTGGTTATTGGGTGCCGATATCTTCCGTGTGGATTTCACATGAGCACTTGGACATGGGACCCTGGTTTACAATGGCGGTGGGACTACTTCAGCATGGTGGCTTTCATTTCTTAATGGGACCCTATTTCTCTAGTCTACTTCAGCACTATGGTTCACACTTATCCATGGGACCCTGGCATATGGTTGTGCATCAAGCATTGAGGACAACGTTTTCATAAGGGGGATGGAATGTAAGGTACCTAGAGAGGTAGTGGGGGGCCCCAGAGGGCCCATAGTGATAATAGTGGAGGTCATTCAATATAAGGTGGACTGGGTCCACTATATTATTAAATAAGGCCCACTATGGTAGTTAGATATAATAAAGGACTTCTTAGAAGGTTCTACTTCTAGAAGATTCCTCCTCTAGAATATTCTTAGGCGATGGTAGCACTATATAAAAAGGTTCAAGCAATGTAATGGGATATGAAGAGAATAATTGTATTGTGAGTTGTAGCTCAATAGGAGGATTCCCCCTTGAAGAGACAAGTGAACAGGAGAGGATCACTTCCATAATATGATCAATTGTATGGTGTTGTCCTACCTCAAGGGTTTGGTAACAATAAAGTGTGGTTTCTTCTATCTTGCTTTGTGGATCTATTGTGATTTCAGTATTTTTGGTGATTATATTTTTAGATCTATTCAGATTCTTAACAAATGGTATCAGAGAATTTTCCTTGGCAGACACTGTGGACAAATATTTTTTATTTTTGCAGATTTGTTTTCGGAGAAAAAAAAAGAGGGTCGCGAAATTCCAGAAAATTTTGGTATATTTCTGTGCAAAATTTGTAGAAATAGGTTGTATATATGATTTCCTCTCATAAAAGCACCCAACTTAAAAAACAAAATCGTCTGAAACGGAGTCCGGGAAGTCATGATATTGATGTTTTGAAATCTGCAATTTTTCAGGGTTTTTTCCACGAACGGCGACGTGATTTTTTTTATTTATGTAGCCACTGGAAGTTGAATTTTCCCAAAAAAATTACAGATCTGAGTTCCTCTCACAATTTCACCCAATTTCAAAAAAAAAAATCAGCCAAAACGGAGTCCGGGAAGTGAAGTTATGAGCATTTTAAATTTAGCAGTTTTTCAGGTTTTTTCGGAAAACGCTGTGATTTGTTGCAGTAATTTATTGGGTTTTTTCGTGATGGTGGTGGGACTGCAGAGTTCATAAATTTTCATAGGGTGCTCAGATGGTTATTTCTTCCCAAACCCTCAAAGAAATTCTACAAATTACTGAAGCATTTAAAGCCCAATTGTTTGACACATTGAATGATAGATTTGATGACTTTGTAGATGGCCTCAATGATAGTTTCTGTAGTATTCAAGATTCATTGGATAACATGCAAGAGAGATTTCTTATGGAGGACATCAGAGATGAATGTAATCAAGAAATATATGTTTGGTATGATTTTGAGGTCGATTGTGATGATTGGTATATGGACAGTTGTCATTTCTGGGATGACAACCACTTCCATATTTTATTTGATGACTCTACTCCACCTTCTATAGAGAACATCAATGTCCCACATCAAGAGATAGTTATGATTACCAGCGTCCAACCTTCATATTCTACGATGGTATTGTTCCTTCCAGATTCAGCATTGACCCTTTCCCACTATGTGGCTGGATATTCTTATTTGGATCCACATGACAGGTGTCAGTATTGGGAGCACCATTTTTAGTTGGTTATTGGGTGTCGATATCTTCCGTGTGGAGTTCATATGAGCACTTGGACATGGGACCCTGGTTTACAATGGCGGTGGGACTACTTCAACATGGTGGCTTTCATTTCTCAATGGGACCCTAGTTCTCTAGTCTACTTCAGCACTATGGTTCACACTTATCCATGGGACCCTGGTATATGGTTGTACATCAAGTGTTGAGGACAATGCTTTCATAAGGGGGATGGAATGTAAGGTACCTAGAGAGGTAGTGGGGGGGGCCAGAGGGCCCATTGATGGTAGCACTATATAAAAAGGTTCAAGCAATGTAATGGGATATGAAGAAAATAATTGTATTGTGAGTTGTAGCTCAATAGGAGGATGCCCCCTTGAAGAGGCAAGTGAATAGGAGAGGATCCCTTCCATAATATGATCCATTATATGGTGTTGCCCTACCTCAAGGGTTTAGTAATAATAAAGTGTGGTTTCTTCTATCTTGCTTTGTGGATATTTTTAGATCTATTCAGTTTCTTAACAACTAATCATCGAAAATAGTCATGTCCTCCTTGATTGAAAATTGGCAAATATCCCAAACCTATATCTAGCCTTAATGCTTATCTAAATTCCTTGGTCCCATCACTTCATTCACTTTTACCCTTATTATCATATTCCCATTGAAAATTTAATATATTCCTTTCTTTTTATTAAGCTTAAGCTCCCTTATCTTATCTGCAAAGTCATGTGATGAGCCTCATATGCCCAAAGTCCTTAGAAAAATGGATAAGGTTTATAATTATTAATATAAATATTTTTATATTAAAATATTTGTATTAATATTTAATCCAAAAAAGCCCCCGGGGGGCAGCTCAATTGGCAAGTGTCGTGATATAGCGTGTTATGTACGATGAGGTTCCAAGTTCAAATCCCCCCGACTTACCCGTGCCTGCAGAAGGGGCATATGTATGGCACCTGGAGATTATAGTGGTAGCGGTCGGAATCAACCCCGTGTCACGCGAGTACGAGACCGGCCCAATTGTCGATTCCGCCAGCATAATATATATATATATATATATATATATATTTAATCCAAAAAAATTCATAATCCCAAGTCAAGTCATGGGCACAAATCTCAATCAATATTAAATTAAAGTGGAAAAGTCAAAAGGGTGAATGGACAATGACCAATATTCATTGCGGAGGTGGAAATTGATCAGGGGTTAATCTCCTAGAGTCGTTCTGCAATCCAAACAATTGTTTTGGTGTTGGGATACGTTTTATGATATGATTCATTGGGGAGGTCAGAGTGGTGTGGATTAAAACCACTCTTCACAAGCTCCGCAATACCATTGCAACCATTTACTATCGTATTTTGGTTTCATAAATGTGGGCGTGAATGTTTATGAGGATAAATTTTCCAGAAGTGTGTTTCAATATAAACCATGGAGTTTCCAATGCAATAAATAATTTTTTTCTCACGGTGGAAAAATTTTACAGAGGTAAAAATAAAATTTTACAGAGCAGAGAAATAAATGGTTTATATTATGGATATAAGAAGGAAAGGAATTATACAGAAGAAAATGCATTGGATAATTGTTTATCCAAAGTTTTTAGAGAAGTAAAAGGGGAAGATCAAGGGATATTTTTATAGTTTACCAAAGATGGTTTCCAAGACATGGTTTTCAAAACCACGAGAAGCAAACCAATAAATGGTTTTCACAGTAAAATGGTAAATATTTATTGGGCAAAACAAGACATGGTTTTTAGAAACAATGGATGGTTTTGAGAAAAGGGTTTTGAATTTCATTTATGAAATTCATAAAATCAAATTGCAAAATAATGGAGAAGTTTTACAGTAGATGGTAACCAAGGTATGTTTTTTCAAAACCACGAGTTTAATGGAAATGTGTAAATGGAATTTTATAGGTTAAAGAAATATTTGGGAAATATTTTTATATTTTATTCCAAAATATTTGAAAATTGATATTTCTTAGGTATATATGGATAAATAAAATCAGATTTGGAAGAAAATATTTTTTATATTTTATTCCCGAATATTTGAAAATTGATATTTCTCAGGTAGATATGGATAAATAAAATCATATTTGGAAGAGTACAAGTGGCATTCCAAAGAGCATGTGGCAGTCAATGATTTATTTCAGGCACAAAATCAGCCAATCACGGGCTTTAAGGAAAAATATCATTAAGTAAAAGATCACACACTAGATTTCAAGCACAAAATCAACATTTGAAGAGATTTACAAGCATAAGATCAATGGTAAATAGATGAGGTGGTAGCCAAGAATATCAAATCAAAACTTTTGACTCTAGCTCCAGCATTCGAGATCTTTTTGCAACCAATTTTAGATTTAGTTTTTTTTCATTGTTTGATTTTGTTTTCCAAACAATTAGCAACAACTTGATGGTTATTATTTTTTATTATTTAAACTATCAGTTTGTATGTAAATGGGGTTGGACTTTCAACCATAGAGGCTATTGGATTGTGTATCAATTTCTCAGAACATCTTTCTGAATTAATACATAATTATTATGCTTTTGGAGGCAAAGATTCATCACGATGTTGTTCTCACTATGTTTTTCATGTTAATGTTTATCTCCATTATTGTTTGTTCTTTATAGTATTTAGTTGAGAGTAAATGTTTGGAATTCATCTACATTTCATGCTCCATTCATACAGTAAATAATTTTTCAAGTGTTAAGGATTTCATCTGTTGAGACTGAGTAAATTGTTGGGTTGAAGAAACAATCTACAAAGGCAACCACAAACCACTTTGGAAATGAATATTAGCCTACTCAGTTCATAGAGGGTTCTCTCTTGTCACTTAGTCTCTAATAGATATATTTTCTTGGTAGGTCAATGGCTAGGTTTTAATGTTCTGAAGGGATTTTATAGAGTTTCGTTAGCAAGGAGGAGAGAGATATTTTGGGCTATGGAGTCAACCCCTGAAAATGATGAAAACAATGATAGGTAGGTAGAACTTTCCAAAGGAACAAAGGCTAAATTAGGTGATGAAATTTTAGTTTTAAGTTTGGTTGTGTCGGGTGAAAGAGGAAAATAAACATATAACAAAATCAGAGTACCATGAAAGATGAATTCTGACCTAGTTAAGAAGAGAAACAGAGTTTAAATCACTTGAGTCTAAAGCACCATTAGATGAATTCTAGACCCTTTGATTATCCAATATAAACAGAAGAAAATGAAGATGAAAGTAAGGACACAAGAAGTACATACAAAGATAAGAGTACAGACCTCAAATCACCACCATTAGAATCTTTTTCATAAAAAGTTTAGGACTTCTACATTTGTATTTCATTCAAATTCAGAGAATATTACAATAAGGATCAAAATATCTATACTTCTACCAAATCTCCCCCTCTTTACATCAAAAGTGATCAAATATATAAGAGCATGTTGCCACACTAGGATACTAGGAGTCAAACTACCACTGCCTACAATGATGGATCTAGTTACATTGAAAGAGAACAACTCCTAAACAACTTTACTAAAAATAGTAAATTTGTTTTGACCATCTTTAATGCAAAACAAAAAATATCTTATACAATCATAGATCTAGGTAAAATTTGAATATGTTGTTGTGATGATTCACCAAGTACATCTGGAAACCACTCTGAGACATCCCATGCATTCTTGAACAACTCTGCCACCTTTACGTAGCAAACTAGAACCACTGTTGCGCAAGTGCCACCTACAACATTTGCGTAGCAAACTTCATTTTGTTATAATTCATGTAGATCCAGGTGGTAGCAAGTGATTGGGGACTGTGTTTTCTTAAAAACTCATATGCCAATCATCTCCCATTATTCTTGCTAATCATGTGTGTCTACAACATTTCATAGCGAGGACTCGCTACACAAGAGCTGTGTATGACTGTTTACCAATCAAAAGAGAAATTGTGCCCAGGAAAAGTTCTATGTTGTCACCCTTGTGAAAACTTTTCTCCAATATCAAGTGTATGTTTCCTACAACTTTTATGACAAAACTTAAGATGATCACATACCCAAAAAGACAAAAATATGAAGTTTCTTCAATCATATCTCTGCTACTTCTGCAAGTAGTTCTAGTCTTCTTTTGGCTTCATCATTCAATTGCATCTTTTGTTTAAGATACATGTTTTCCTTCCTTAATGTTAAGTTTTGTACCTTCAAATTTCCCACTTTCCTGAACAGGGTTGCATTTCTTTTCAATTTTGACTGGGCATTAGAAATGGTTGCACAAGCATTTTCTCTCGTTGGTTTGCATTCCTTAAAGTGTTTCATGGCTCTGTCATCTGATATCCTCTTTTCTTCCCTGAGATGGATAATTTGATCTTGAGCTTCCCTTAACTAATTATCAAGCCATCTTATGTTATTTTCTTCTTTTGTGGGTGAAGTAGGAGATCTTTCACTTGCTGCTAGCTTGCCCTGTATCTTTGAACTGTTCTTCCTGGATGAGGATCTCATCATAGGTGTTGTAGGCTTGGATAAAACTATGGTCTCAAGGATTTTCATGACTTCCTTCCCCTTTGACATTTCATTCTTGGGCTCTGCCTTGTTTTGTGGTGTTTTTTCTTTAGAATCCTTCTCAACTAGCTCCCTTTTCAATTCTCTATTATCTTGGTAAAACTAAGATATCACATGTTGAGACTCTTTGAGTTGTTGTTGCATTCCCCTAAACTCTAGGTCCTTCTCTCCTGATTTACCTTGTTCTTTATCCATATGTTGAGCTGTAACCTCAACAAATCATGTTTACACTGTGGGTGTGGGAAGCCTTCTAGTAGATGACCTTGTGGTGGGTCTCCTAGGTGGCAGTGCCTCCTTTGGCTCATCAGTGAACTGTAGCCTCCTACCCTTCTTTAGAACTGGTTGGCTTGGTGATGATCCCTCAACCTCCTTTCCTTTTCCCTTTTTTGCAACACTTCTTCCTTTTTCACATGAGTTGTTAGAGTCCAATCTTTCAGAAGACAAGGGGGTATCTCCTTTGGAATCCAGGGAAATATTTGTTGAATTTAAGAAGGACTTCCAATCCCTAATTATATTTCTTAGCTCCACAACCACTAACAACTTCACCAAGGAGAAATGGAACAGACTGCTCTTAAGCTGGTCAGCCTTGTCTTGGACTCTGTCTGCCTTTTTCCTATGCTTCTATATAGATAAAAGGGTAAGTTTAGGGGGATTTTCCCTATGAAATGCATGAAGAGCCTTATGTGGTATTGATATACCCTATCAAACCTACCCTCACAAGTAAAATACCTTTGGATTACTCTCAACATCTTCTCATAGGGTTCCAATAGATACTCCCTGGGGATAGTGGCACCAATATTCTACTTTCTATACTGAGGCTTGAGGAAATCAATATAAAACACAAGCTCTAGAGGCATACCTTTAAACCATTTCTCTCCTTGTATGGGAATCTCTGTGGAAGTTGATATGGTATCTTCTGATATTGGAAAGGTGACCCCTGCAATGATTTTATTGACACCATTAAAGTTCAGGGTGAACTCCTTGGTCAGTTGCACATTATACCCCTGGATTCTTTCACAAAATCTCATACACACAGCCTGCTCAAAATATACCATGTATGCAGGATCTAAGTTTACCTAAGTCATCTCTTGGGTTTCATATCTCAGCACATTTTCCCCCTTGTATTTCTTATTTTCCTTTGATGTCATGGCTCTGGGATGTCTGCTTTGCAAGGTAAATTTTGAATTGTTCAAAGAAAATGTGTCTTGAAACTCAGCAGGCAAGCTTGCGCATCAAAATAGCAAGGCTAGGATTTGGGCTTGAATAGGTAAAACAAATTTGTGTTAAATGAGAGGAAAACTTATTCAGGGGATAAGCTTACATAAACAATGGGGTCAAAAAAGGTTTTTTACACAGCAAATAAGGCAAACATAGGATAAGATTGCATTAACAATGGGCTCAAAAAAGGTTTTTTACACAACAAATAAGGCGAACATGGGATGCACAGCAAAAACAGAGTAGTAGGCTTTGAGTAGCAAATGACACCACACAGGGTTTGCGTAGCGAGGAAAAATTGCACAGTGTTTGCATAGCGAGGGGGATCATTTGCGTAGAAGAGGGATTTGAAGCTTGCTCGAGAGACTATAGCTTATGCACAGGTCTTGACTGCAATGAAAATAAATAAAAGGTGGGAAATATGCATACCTGAGTGGATAAGGAGCAGATTTAAAAAGGAAAGTACTTGCCCAAATATGATAAGACCTCTCAAGCCAATTTAAGTAACTTGAGCAGCAAATTTGAAGAACGCACACCTATTTGAAACTTGCCAACAGTACAAATGACATGGAGTGTGATCATTGTCCCTTTTCTGATGTCATCAGGTGTGATGATGAACCATGATACCACTTTTTACATGGCTTTAATCCCTAACCTATGACTCAACTTTTGACACATAATTTCCCATTTTGTGGCATGATTTTAAACTAGGGACACAATGACCTTTACAAATCTTTCAGCATGATGGACTCTTATACCCCTTCATGGTATATTATGAGATAGACACAACACTCTTTGACTCAACCTATGACTTAACTCTCTATTGACATGCATATTACCTTTATTTTAAAAATGAGCCATTTCATGAGACAAACCACACACTGTGACTCAATTAGGAATGCCTTGGTATTCTAAGACCAAGACATGAATTTGCAAATTTTAAACAAACTTTCAACCTTACCCTAAAAATAATGATGCTAACATCATGTTCAGAATTCATATATTTTTGGTGCTCTGTCCATGGCGATTTATCTCCTATCTATTTTCTTCTAAAGTTACATTAATAACTCACCCTTTGTTAGGTGCTCTTAGTGTAATGGGTTGTCCTTTCCTCTTTTCTGCTGCCATCCAAATATTGATCATTTGTTGAAGAAAAATACTTACTTTTCCTTTTCTTTCCGAGAGTACACCACCAACTATTGACTTTATATTTTTAAGTTCAGGATTTGACCCCACTGACCAATGGTTCCCTTCTCTTATTTTTCCTACCAACCCTTTTAAAACAAAAGCAAAACTTGTCCTATTGCAGAATCTAACCTATGTGTGCTCATTGCTAAATCATTTTGAGTATTTTCAGTGTTTACCTATTTGAGAGAGCCCTATCTAGTTGTAAAGGTCAAAATACAACCTAAAGTTGGTTTGAGGTTACCTTGGGGTTTCTTTGATACAACCCAAATAAATTACCAAGTGCTAACAATACTCACAGAAGTGCACAAAGGGATTGCAAGAGGACACTATGCAGGTAAAGCAACCATGTAAAATATCTTATGTGTAGGTCTTTGGTGGACCACACTTCATAAGGATGATAAAGAATATTTCCAGGCATGTGATGTATGTCAAAGGGTGGGAATGCCATCTAGGAGGGATGAAATGCCTTTGTACCCACAAGTTACGCCACAAGCATTTGATAAATGGGCAATAGACTTTGTGGGGCCAATGTTATTGGATTAATCGGTAAATGTGGACATAAACCGATCTCCCTAGATCCACCTAGATCTAGAACAAAACAAGACAGGACATGGCGCTATCCACCTAGATCTAGAACAAAACAAGACAGGACATGGCACTTTCCCTAAGCTCTAATCATCGAATTTACTATAAAATAAGAGATGAGTGACATACCTTTGAATATCGCTTCCTTATATCTTTGTTGTCCTTGCTCCGCTCCGGTGCTCTTGTGATATTGGATCTACAATGACACAAACCAACCCAAGTGAAAGAAACAATAGTATATTCAATGAAAACTTATACATGTGATCAAGGAGTCATGTAATAAAATGAGAATGATTTTATGGGAAAGAAACATGCCACTCTATTATATTAAGTAAAAGTGGAAGATACAACCAAACATCCTTGATGTTGCAAGGTTCCCTTTCAGTGGCCCTTTTCTCCAACACACACACTTGCTCCAAACTTGCATGAAGAAGATCCACAATGACTTTATGTCAAAATGAAGACCTCAAGCATCAATTGAAGTAGAATTCCTCACGCAGTTCTCAAACTATTCCTTCATTAATTCCTTGCTTAACCTTTTCCATGAGAAACCCATCATTATATAGGAGAAGGAGAGATGGTTAAAGAGATTAGGATGATCCCACCAAATCAGAGAAGTGAGTAGGATCCCAACCATACAGATGCCACCTCATGTTATAGAAGATCCCCTTCTAGAACCTTCGTGAACTTCAACCTTTTCTTAGTCTTTCAGCATCGCTGCACCCTGGCTATAGGGCATCCTACGGAAACGCCGCACATCAATTTCAAAACAGACTGCAGCGATCAGTCATCGTTGCATTGTATCTTATGCTTGACCTATAGTGACCTTTCTTAACAAGGTTTTGTAGAAGAAGAAGCCAGTCATTTTCCTCCTAAAGAAAGGTTCTTTTGGGAGCCTAAGCACATGCTTGTAGAAACATTACTAGGGTGACTAAAATAATGTGTAACAGCCAATCAACCCATCACCAAGCTGACAATCAAGAGAGAGGTAAATAATCACTACGATGGAGTATTTTACCACATGTGCAACAACAACACTAGTCACAGACTACACCATGAATATTGTTGCACAGTTTTTATCTAAGAATGTAGTCACACAATTTGGATGTCCATGAATATTACTCAGTGATCAAGGAACACACTTCTTGAATAAGACAATTGCAACATTGACTAAGGAATTTCAAATTCATCACCAGAAGAGTATGTTGTATCACCCTCGGGCTAATGGGACAGTAGAATATTTTAACAAAATTCTATAGAATTCTTTGACAAATATCTACAACATAGGAATATAGGATTGGGACTTAAGAGTTCCAGCAGTATTATGGGCATATAGGACTACAAGAAAGAAGTTGACAAGGCAGACACATTTAGGTTGGTCTATGGTCAAGAAGCAGTTATGTTGATGGAGTTTATTCTATCTAGCCTGTGTGTTGCATCGATTATTGGTGTTTTAGACTCTGGCATAGTAGAGGAGAGATTATCATAGTTAGTACAACTTGAGGATTATCGGTTTGTCGCAAGCTTCCACTAGCAAGTTAAGAAAGCAAGGGAAAAGGCATGGAATGATAGTCTATAGACATATTAAACATAAAAAGTTTCAAGTGGGGGACTTAGTCTTGCTCTATGACAATAAGTTCATGTAGCATCTAGGAAAGTTTCCAATGCATTGGTTAGGACCATCCATGATTCAACATGTGACAGAGTCAAGTGTTGCGCAGTTGGAAACATTGAGTGGAGAATCCCTGGGAAGCATGTTGAATAGAAGTCGGTTGAAACTCTATAGAGACAGTCAACCGTCTACGCATTAATATGAACGGCATAAGAACACATGTATCATAGTAGTTGTACTAAAGTAGGAAGGTAAAATACAGAAAAAAAAACAAACAAAAAAGTAGAAAAAGGAAGAAAACAAATAAAAAGGGGAAAACCAAGAAATACAAAGGTAAACATGAAGAAGTATCGTGCAGAGAAAGGGAGTATCACATAGATAATAGAAAAAATGAAGATTCAAGCACAAGACAGGACCATTAAGGGAATTAAAGCACGAAAACAATAGTTAGAAATCCATAAATGACGAAATGTACTAGATATGTGTAGTCATAAATAGAAGGCGTCATCAAGGATCGAGATAGGTTGTCAAATCAAAGGAAAGAACCAATGGAGGATTTGGAATTAATTCAATGGTAAGGAAAGTATTGATGGAAGTCTCTTGCCAAATTCGACACTTTCTTTAGGCACGAAAGCAAGTATACAATTGTCGAAGGGTGATAAAAGTGCATAAGGGGCCGACGAAAAAGGTTATTTTCATTTTCTAAGAACTGTGAGCATAGAGAGGGAACCAAAGTCGAACGAGTACCAACATAGAACAATCATTGAAATCAGACACAAAGTAAAATGGCACCACCGAAAGTTGGAGTGTCGACAGCAGCAACATGTAAGAAACCAAAAAGACCACCAATTGCACCGGTGTTCGAGGAAACACCAAGAGCTTTGGCCTCATAGTCAAGTTTTCATAGGGGCTATATACCACCAAAAAAATAAACTCTACCTCAAGTTAAAGTACCCATAGATGGGAAATACCCACTGGTCACACTGGAAATACCAGCTGGTTTAATTATGGAAGGGGACATGCTAGGGAATATTGTTGCCCTGAAGTTTGTAGACCATGACATCATAGATGAACAAAAGTTTCCTGAGTTGGCAAGGGAGAAATATTTGTGCACCAAAAGTGTACCAGGGATAGGAGCAATCCTTCTTGAACCACAGACTTGGGCAACAGAACTAAAAATCTTAGGCATACTGAACCTGCTAGAGATCCTGCATTTCGGTCGAAGTCTAGAAATAAACGCTTGTGTCAAAATGCTACTAAGTTGCATCCACGGAGGGATGTTGTGGCTAGACCCACCGATATTGATTGACACCCAATTAATTGCATGGATCACAAGATTTCCAAAATCAGGAGAGGATCTGGAAACACTGTTCGCAAACAAGAAAGGGGAGAAAACACTACCAGAATATATGAAGGATAAGTTTCACACCTTTAGAGGAAAGAGGGGGCTAGATGTCTCAAACATAAATGATGACGTTATGTGATTTGTAATGCAAGTGTTGGCCTACAAATTACTGAGGAAATGTCGCAAAGATGAAGTGTCGGTCGTAGTAATCGCAACTGTAAAAAAGTGTGCAGAGGGGGTCCAACTGAATTGGACCACATTTTTGGTGAATAAGATTTTGATAGACTACATAGAAGAATAGGAGAAAGGCACAAAGTTTCATTATTCCTGAATTCTCATTTTGATAGTGTTGAAACAGAACCTAAATTTCTTACGTTATGAACAAAATTTCTGGTGTTCTGGAACCTTTACAATTTTTGACAAAAATCTATATAAAACTTTTCAAAAGACGGTGTGTTTTGTAGCCTTAAAACACAAACTCTGGAACAACAGATAGCACTAGTTGGATGGAAGGAGCCTGGTGATTACCAATGTATGAGAACAACTAGTATAGGTAATGCAGTTGTGCGATATGATAACCTATGGCATACAACAAACAAGAAGGGACAACTAGATAACAATGTTACATTCTATGTCTACTTTGGCATGATCATGTACATATTAACGTAGACATCACGCATCACCGCCTAGATGGTAGAGACCTACCAGGATATCATGTGATTTGAAGCAAGGATGCACCATATGTACATTCAAGCCAAAAGGGACCCTGTGCACCAATGGCTACCAACCAGCTACAAATTAAAAACCCCTGTGCACCAATGGCTACCAACCAGCTACAAATTAAAAACAAATGATGTATGCTCGATCGCCAATGACTGGGAAGACGACTGGAAAGTCCCGGGGGAGAAAATGAAACACCTGGACAAAGGAGAGGAGCAAGAAAAGGACAAGGAAGAACTAGACGAAGGATAGGGAAATGGGAAAAACAATAGCATAGGTAATATGCTAGGACCATTAGCAGAAGAAGTGCAACAAACATTCCCAAGAGCTAGGGTCAAAAGAAAAGACAAGGAGAAGGGTCCAGCCGTAGTTGCATGCAAAAAGATGAAAGCACACAAAGTACTTTCTATAATTTGACAGACGACGACATGGACATAATCAACTACCAAGTACGGGATTCCGTAGAGGACACCATTGATGAAACAATGAGGAAATAAGCAGAACGACACCAAAAGGTGCAAGACCAGTTAACAACAATACAACAACTATTGGAGACCGTGAATATAGCCCCAGAGAAAGGCTCAGGTAAAGGATCGTCCATGAGTATGATTCTGGAAGAATACATTGCCAATCCATTCCTATCCAAGTTAGCAGTTAGGTGCAAAGCGTTAAGAATTTAGATAGATGCATTCGAGTTCTCGATGCCAAAACTATAAGAACATATGAAAACACTAAGTCACTTGAACATACTAGTGTCACATATGCCTATACATGTACTACAGAGCTGGTAGGTAGGTATTATGAATGAGATGAGGCTCCACACAGAAGTGTTGGCAAATGTTTAACAGGTATTGCATGCTTGTCATT
>CBVK0101584007.1:0-23370 GCA_900067695.1 Picea abies | reverse complement strand
ATTATTAATATAATATGCCCCAATTAAGGGGTAATGAGCCAATATTAGGTCTTAACAATATGTTTCAGTCCAAGAGATTTTCAATTTGAGTTAGAAAACAACCTTTCCAGACCCTACCCTTTGATCAACTTCGTAGGTTTGAGTTCTACATCATATTCCAAGAGATTTTCTATCCATTTACCTCTCTTTCCTTCATTGTCTGGCTACAAAAGCATATCTTTTGTATTGTTTCTAGTAATATAGGCAATTATCTTAGAATGCAAAACATAAAATCTAAAGGATTTCAATACCTTCACTAAGGCATAAGCCTGTTTTTTCATTATGTTATACTTAATTTATGCATCTCTAAGAGCTTTTCCTTCTTTATTTTTCTGAATCAATACTACAACAATTGTTTCTTCAAAAGAAAAGGAGAAGATCAAGAAATCCTTAGAATAATATGGACTAATGAGGACAAGAGCTTCAATTAAAGCTTGTTTTATTCTTTCAAAGGATGAATGAGCTTCTTATGTACACTTAATCTCAACATCCTTCTTCAACATATTCACAATGAGCTTAATGATCGCATCAAAATTAGGCATGAATATCATTAATAAGTTAATCTTACCTATGAAGGATTGTATGGATTTTTTTATTTCTAGGATTATCAATCTTCTGAATAGCATTCACCCTCTCAGGATCTATTGTATTTCCTCATTTAGATACAATATGACCTAGGATTTTCCTTCATGCATAGAGAAATGATATTTCTTTAGGTTTAAAAATATGCCATACCTTCTGCATTTCTTAAATGTCTACTTGAGGTGCTACAATTGTTCATCATCATATTTTGAGAAAATAGTGATGTCATCAATATAGATCACTATGAATTTTTCCTTTTCTCCAATGAATAAAATGGCCATTGATCTTTGGAACATAGCCCCTGCATTCATCAACCAAAAAGGAATTATGTTATACATGAAGGGACCCCATGTAGTAGTGAAAGCAATTTTCTTTTTATCTTCTTCAAATACTGCAATTTGATTGTATCCAGAATACCCATCTAACATGGATATCCTCTAAGCACCTGTCGCTTTCTGCAAAATGTGATCCATTTTTGGTAATGGATACTTATCTTTGAGTGAACACCTGTTCAAATTTCTAAAATCCACACATAACTTTATTTCACTATTTTTCTTCCTTATCAACACCAAATTTACCACCCACTATGAATATCTCAAAGGTACTATAATCTTAGCATCTAGAAGTCTTTTAAACTCTTTTTCAATGATAGGAAACGACATAGGATTAAATTGTTTCATTTTCTGCGAGAAAGTTTTAGATCCCAGTTTCAAAGGAATTGTATGTTGAATCATGTCACTGTAAAAAATATTAAGGTATTCATATGACCAAGCAAAAATATCGTCAAATTCCTTCATAAGTTTAACATACTTATTCCTCTTCTCTTCTGACAATTCTTTGGATAGTTTAATGATCTTTGGATCTGCAACAATGTCAATATTGTAATCAAACACATCCCTTTCCTGACTCTGAATGGAAGATTCATTGGAAACATCATTGGTGTCAAAAATTATTTCCAGTGGGAATAAACCCTTTGGAATGTGATTTTTCTTTAACTCCACAATTCTATTCCCTACTACCTTATTCTAAAAAGGAACATCTAATTCAACTTTTATCTCATCATTTTCATTCTCTTGGTCAATAGAAATTGTAGAAAATTCATCAATAGTTTCTAGAAATCTCTTAAGTTCTCAATCATCGTTGAAAACTTGTCAGTGTTTGATGTTAAATAGGATTGAAGTCCTGTGTTTAACCTCAATTTCATATCTCAAATTGGAACATAATGGAGTCTTGAAATTGTTAGTTTCTAATGCTAGTGAATCTGCTTGCTGCTTAAAGTTTCTCTGAACAAATGTGATATTAAAAGCCAAAAATAAGTTTTCAACAACATACCATACCTCATTCTTGTATTTCTTTAGTATTTTCTTATTTGTGTGATAAATATTCTTGACTTGATGTATGACTAATTCAAAATCTCCAAAAACTGCTAATTTGTCGATCCCCATATCTTTTACAGCTCTTAACCCCCACAACAAAGCCTCATATTCTGCAATGTTATTTGTGGTCTCAAATTTCAATTTATAGGAAAGAGATGTAAATTCTTTAGAAGGAGAAATGATTAAAAGCCATGTTATCACTAGGAGTTGTTCTTAGACTGATTTAAGAACAAGCCCAATACCCATCATAATATAAATAATTTGAATAAGTTTGGTAGGTGAATAAAGATCAACTGGATCAAGAGTAAGATATTCAAAATCTAATATCAACACCATAATCCCTTAGAGACCATACTCCGACAAAAAATGCTTGAACAACCTCTGATCAACATGTGATTTTAATGAATAAATAGAAAGAAGAATAGGAAAATGCATAAGTCACATTAACATCAGGTTAATTTGACATATACACAACAATATTAATCAAGATCCTCCCAATTAATAGATAATGAAGCTTTGATGAGAAAATATTTTAAAAAATGAATACAGTAAATCATTCATTGTGCCATCTTTCTCACAAATACCAAAGACAAATCATTCATCAATAGTGACTCATAAAAAATAAGAAGAAAGAATCATGAAATGAAGCAAAGATAACTGATCATTAACCATTCAAGAATATTTAATCTGGAAATACAGAGTCCTTGGGATACAACATAAAATCCACTCTGATATCTCACCAATCGAACCTCATCCTCCTCCAAAATTACACCATATATAGTCTATCTATTCTTTCTAGTCTAAGGGGGTAAAATCACAATTGGTTGCATTGGATTCCCTTTTCTCTACGAGTTGTTACAACAAGATAAAACATAAAATGTACCTAACTCCTAATTTTTTGGATCTTGTCTAACATAATAAATATCTTTTGAAACATGTCATGGTGATCAATCTGATGATGAAACACATGTATAACACATGTATCATATCCTTTACAAGTATTTTGTCCCAACTCACACTTCGAATGGAGGTTGACATTTCTTACTGTGCAGTTTCGCAACGTGCTCGTAGATTTCACTGCAAAATATTTGTAGATGATCTTTCTTACCTTTCTCCCAAATGGAGAACTAGGTTGGGATGCTTTTATTTAATAAAATTAATGACACTTTCAATATTATCCTCACCAAATGTGGTTAAAAACTAGTTCAAAATTTTCAATATATTATGAAAATTAAATTTCGCAGCGTACAAATTTGCTGCAAAATTGTTGCTACAAGAAATTTCGTAGCGTACAAATTCGCTACGAAATATCTATTCTTGAATGTTTTGAAATTTGAATATTGTTTTGATTGGTGCAGGCTCTAGAAAGGGTCTTCTCATAACTTTAAACCTCACACATTATATGAACCTTAATACCAATCCATTTTTTGCAACTGCAAATGATTCTCTAAAAACAAGATTAGAATTTAGTAGTTATTGCATATCATTTGGTTCAACCCTCATGATCTAGCCACCCTTGTTAGGTTTATTGTTTTATTTATCATGCTCCATGAATGTCAATAAGAGGTAAAATGTATTTTTTAAACTCAAACAACAACAAATATTCAAGGACATACAAAAATTATTGGAGAATAGAAATTTTCTTATATAACAGGGTTTCTGTAGCAAGAACTTAATTTTTTGCTGCGAATGGGGTTTTCTGTAGTGACCATGATTTGATATAAAATAATGATGGAACATAATGATATTGATGATAAGTAGGATATGATTGAAAACACGAGATAGAGAAAGACTGACATATTTTTAGGCAGAGACAAAGTTTTTGCATGATGAGATTTTTTGCAGCATGGGAATTTTCAAATGGTTTAACCAATAAAAAATAAATTGAAAAATATTCTTAATTACGACCCATGATAAATTAATTTGAAGGTAGGACACCATTAAATCCTACACACAAAAATCAATCAAGAGGAAAAAATAATTATGCAATGATTTGGTAGACAAGTGTACCTTACTGCGAAAGGTTAGGAACTTCAACAATGAATTTGAGCTTGATTAGTTAACTATCACAGAGGGTACAAAGTGGGTTTTTAAAATGATAGATATCCTTTTATATATGATCAAACATACCGTCATGATACTTGAAGACACGATGAAGTGGATCTTGACTTGCCTATTTGGATGATATTATGACAACAAAACCATGAAAACCATGAGAGAATACTGACTTGACCATATCTTGTTAAATTACCACCACCTATCTATGACTTGGGATGGTGCTCAATTTCTCTTAAATAGGACTCAATAAAACCTGGAACCTGATAATTAGTTTTAGAAAGACTAGTTATGTCTCAAACAAAAACCAAACAAAACAAAACAAATGGGAAATGACCTTCAATAAATTTCATGTGCTAACATCAACTCCAAAGGGGATGGCATGCTCCCTACGATCTTCCAAGAACAAGAAGACCTGTGATTTTATCCATTGGGCTAATGGTGTCCTTATTGCTAATCTACCACCAACCAAGAAGCTAAAAACAAAACGCTCGAAATCAAGATTATTTTCTACTCTACCCTACTCTAACCAACTGACGAATTTTATTAGGTGTAATCAAACTTCCATAAAAACCATGAAAGTACCTTTATGACTGAATCTCATGTCTACAATTGATTAATAAATAACAACAGAGATTTATCAAAAACCATCGAAAATTCTTTGGAAAATCATATTCACCTTGATAAGCAGGTGGTATGATAAATTCTGAAATCTTCAAAGAATTTGAAAAATAAGACTCCATCACAACTGCTACTGCTCTTCAAAACCAATATCAAAAACTTGTTGATCCATCAGAGATGAATGCCACTGCATGAAATGTATTTTGCTGAGAAATAGGTGACCTCCTTGTTCCTTCAACAACAGCTCTTGGGATTAATTCATTTCATGACAATTAGAAGCAACAAAATTTCTTTGATCATGAAATAAAAATCCCTGACCAAAGTTCCCCAAATGTGATTTATGTTTATATCCTTCCTCCTTCTCCTGTTCATGCATACCTTTAGCATAAGCCTTATCTCGAAGTCTATTACAATCCCAAAATTTCTTCTCAATTTCTATAAAATCCACAAACAATTGTGCTAATGATGAAGATATCATTTATCTCAGAAAACAGATAAGATTAGGTTGTTGAGCTTGTAAATAACACATCATGGAAGCAGTTTCATAAGGTCAGATCTCCAAAGGAATACTGCAAATAAAAATGTAAAACCTCCTGTTGAATGCAGAAATAAGTTCATCCTTCTCTCTCCTAAAGCACAATAGTTAGTTAAGTACTGATCAAAGGATTCTTTCTCTCCTTGATATCATGAAAAATCACTATATAACTCAACTCACGAACCAATAGAACCAACCTCCAGATTTTTAAACCACAAAGAAGCATCCCCAACTAAATATTTGGAAAATAACGTCATGACAACATCCTCATGCATGATTTACAAATTGTAAATGATTTTTTTGAAAATCTCTCAAATGATTCTTAGTTATGATATGATATTCTCCAACAAAAAGAGGAAGATATTCTAAAAACTTGGGAGGGTAAGGATGAATGGTAGATGGAAACTTTAAGGGTTTAAAATTCTTCTCTCTAATTCTATTCTAAACATTAGTGGGTGAAAGTGAGGTTCAACAATATGGTTGCAAGTTTCAAAAGACATGATAGAAGGTGGTACTATGATTAGAGAAGGTGGTGAATCAAATTTATCATTCACATGGTTACAAGGATGATCATGTTCAGGAAGGATGAGTATATGCACATCATCTTTCACATGTGTTTCGGATGAAGGAATAGGGTCAACATCAATAATGCATGAAGAATGAAAACCTTCTTCTTCCAAAGAGGGATATATAAAAGAGGGCTTATGATCATTAGAGTAAATAAAGAAAATGATGATTCTCCTGACATGTGAGGGAAAATACAAGAAAGAGCTGACAAAAAATAACATAAGTTCTCAAAATAAACTTATAACTTGATACCTGGAATTCCTGTGTCTTCATTTCATTTTTATTTTTGAGCTCATTCTTCAGTGGAGTATTGTAACTTGATTTGAACCACCAGTAAGTTCTTTAAATGTGTGGAGTTTCCACAGTGAAAATTACAGTCTGTTCTATCACCAATCTTTTTTCACCGTTAAGAAATGGTCGTAGTATTTGTCGTATAGCACAGGGAAGATATATTCGTGTCTATGTTCCCCATAAATGGTGCCAGAAATGTTGGCACCAATGTTTTTTCTTATACTTCTTTAATAACAATCCCATTAGCCATCAGGATATAAATAATTTGAATAAGTTTGGTAGGTGAATAAAGCTCAAGTGGATCAAGAGTACGATATTGAAAATCTAATATCAACACCATAATCTCTTAGACACATACTCTGGAAGAAAAGGCTTTAACAACCTATAATAAACATGTGAGTTTAATGAATAAATATAAAGAAGAATAGGAAAATGCACAAGTCACATCAACATCAGGTTAATTTGACATATACACAACAATATTAATCAGGATCCTCCCAACTAACAGGTAATGAATCTTTGATGAGAAATGATTTACAAAAATGAATATAGTAAATCGTTCGCTATTCTATATTGATCACAAATACCAAATACAAATCATTCATCAATAATACCTCATAAAAAACAAGAAGAAAGAATCATTAAATGAAGAAAAGAGAATTGATCATTAACCATTCAAGAATCTTTAAACTGGAAATACAGAGACATTGGGATACAACATAAATCCACTCTAATATATCACCAATCGAACCTCATCCTCCTCTAAAATTACACCATATATAGTCTGTCTATTATTTCTAGTCTAAGGGGGTCAAATCACAAGTGATTGCATTGGATTCCCTTTTCTCTAGGAGTTGTTACAACAAGATAAAATAGAAAATGCACCTAACTCCTAATTTTTTGGATCTCGTTTAACATAATAAATATATTTTGAAACATGTCATGTTGATCAATATGATGATTAAAAACCTATCTAAAATGTCTATCAGATCCTTTAGAATTCGTTTTTCCCAGTAGGTACTTCAAATGGAGGCCGAATTTGTTGACTGTGTAGTTTCATAGCATCCTGGTAGATTTCGCTATGAAATCTCTGTAGATGATGTTTTTTACCTTTCTCTCAAATGGTGACCTGGGTTGGGATGATTTTCTGTCAGAAAATTAATGACACTATGATTCTTCTCCACACAAAATTTGGGAAAAAAACAGTTCTCTATTTTCAAGATATGATGAAAATGAAATTTCACAGCATACAAATTTGCTACAAAACTACTGCTATAGGAAATTTCGCAACGTACAAATTCACTGCGAAATCTTTATTCTTGACTATTTTGAAATTTGAATCTTGTTTTGATTGGTGCAAGATATAGAAAGGATCTCCTCATAACTTTAAACCTCACACATGATCTGAATAGGAACCATCAAAGAACATTTTCCTTACCGATTTTTCCATATCCTTTTCTTTCTTACCAATGAGATTCTTACTTGATGGTTCAAGAAAATCATCACTGATATGAAATATGGTTGTGCCAATTTCATTGTCTACTACATAGATAGGGTGATTTCCTGGATTGTCATGATCACTTACAATATAATAAATTCGGACTTCCCTGTATATTTTTCGATGTTCTCCCTCAAAAATAGGTATGGTGGCATATGTAAGATCCATTTGCAAAGATCCACTTACCTTTTTATCCCAAGACCTAGAAAACAACATTCCAAACTTTAGTAGTATATCATGCACTATAATGTCCATAACAACACTCTAGATAGGAAGCTGAGACAATGTTACAACCAAATCTTTGATAACTCTTAAGCACTTGACTTTTTTAGAGTCAAAATAATAGATATCTTGGTAGGTTTTTGTGATATCTAACCCTAACTCATCCATAACCACCTTCGACATAAAATTATATGAAGCTCTCGATTTCATGAGACCATTATGTAGAATTTTATCATGAATGTTCAGGGATATATAAAATTGTGGAGAAGAATCATATTTATCTTCAATATGCAGACCAATTGTGATATCAAGATAGATGGAGGAACTTACTATATGAATATGTTGTAGTAGAGCTACATGAAATTGCTACAAATAATATGAGTAAGTGAAATCCACCATACGTTTTTATTTCAATGCAAATTTAGCAAAGCCACATAGAACCCTAACATGGAGGAAAACAAAATAAGACTGTTGAGCATTGAGCATTACATGAAAACTACAAACAAGTAGATGAATTTATAGACAAGTGTTGCAAGAGGTAATGGGACAGAAGATGAAGTGACCAATATAAAAAATACAAGAGGGGGAAGTCACATTGGGATAGGTAGAGGATTTGGCATAGGTAAGTATGTGATCATTTGTTACAGATGCGGAGTAAAAGGTCACAAGGCGTTAGAATGTCCAGAGAAGTAGAGTATAGGATGAAGAAATGAGGCTAGAATGAAAGTTACCTAGGAATATGATGCATTGGTTGTTGGAAAAAATGTGGAAGTACTTCAGGAGAAGTAGGGAGAAAAATTGATGTTTATAAGAGTGTTACTTAAGCTTGAGGAAAATACATCAGAAGAGATTAAGAAGAAAAATAAGTGTTTTAAACTAAATGAAAAATTTAGGAAAGTGTTTTCATTTGGTCATAAATGGTGAAAGTACATAAAATCTAGTATCCATGGAGGTAATGGAGAAGTTACAATTAAAAGGTATTCCACGTCCGAATCCATATCGGGTCTCATGGTTACAAATAGAATACCATGTGATCATGACTGAGTAATGATTGTTAAACTTTCATATTGTAACGTTTAGTGAGTAAGTATTGTGTGACATAGTAGAGATGGATGTCTATCACGTACTACTTAGAAGACCATGGCTATTTGATAGAAAGGTTTCCCATTATAGAAGTAAGAATACTTATGAATTTTTAAAGGATGGATAGTAGTACATATTGGATCCAATGGTGGATACTGAGATAAGTGACATTGATCACAAGGGAAGTGACAACATAAATTTTTATAGCAACATATATTCTTAGCTAAGAAATTTTTGAGATAGAAAAAAAGGCCCATTTATATTTGGCATTAATTCTAAGACAAGTCTTAGAGATTAGAAAAATAATTTCTATGCCACTAGAGATTCAGCCTTTGTTGAATGAATTTAAAGGGATAGTTGCAGATGATATTCTAGTAGGTCTACCTCCCTTGAGTATATCACATGAAATTTGATTGATACTAAGTTCAAGTCTATCAAAAAAATCCCCTTATCGGATGAATCCAACTAATAATGAAGAAGTAAATAGACAGGTGCAAGGGTTTATTGATAGAGGACTGATCCATGAGAGTTTAAGTCCCTGTGTTGTACCAACAGTATTGGCAGCTAGGAAAGGGGGTGAATGGAGAATGTGTACTAGATAGTGAGATATAAAAAAAATCACGATTAAGTATAGGTTTTCTTTACCAAGAATGTATGACATTATGGAATTTTTGAGTGGGGCCAAGTACTTTTCAAAGATTGATTTGAAGAGAGGGTATCATCAAATTTAGATAAGGGAAGGTGACAAATGGAAGACAACATTCAAGATGAAGGATGGACTATTTGAGTGGCTATTCATGTTGTTTGGGTTAACCATTTCCCCTAGCACATTCATGAGAGTTATGAATGAAGTATTGAAACCATTTTTAGGAAAATTTGTTGTTGTATACCTATATGTTGTTCTAATATTCAATAGAAGTAAAGTAGAACACATGGAGCATGTGAGAAAGGTGTTGCAGTGGTTGAGGGAAGAGAAACTACTAATAAATTTTAATAAGTGTGCCTTTCTAAAGTAGGAGTTGGTATACCTAGGTTTTTTGATTTCCAAGGGAATAGGTTTCCCTTACCAAGAATGTGTTAGGGAATTGGCTATTTTTGATTGGCCCACACCTAAGTGTACTTTTGATGTGAGGAGATTCCATGGTTTTTCAAGATTCTATATGAAATTTATTTGAAATTTCAGTGAGACTTGTGCTTCATGTACAAAATGTATGAAGAAAGGAATGGTTCAGTGGACAAGAGAAGCCATGAAGTCATTTGAAAAATTGAAGAAAAGGGTAACCGAAAAACTAGTTTTGGTACTTCCATATTTTAACAAGGTGTTTCAAGTGGACTATGATGCAAGTGGTTTCATGATTGGAGTAGTTTTGAGCCAAGAAGGATGATCGATCACATTCTTCAGTGAAAAATTGAATGATGCTAGAAAGAAATACTATGTTTATAATCAAGAGCTTTATTCTATTGTACAAGCTTTGAAGAAATGGTGACATTACTTGCTACTGAAGGAGTTTGTTTTACTTATTGATCATAAGGCACTATAGTACATGAAAAATAAGCTAAATCAAAATCATTCCAAATGGGTATTATTTTTGAAAAGTTACTCATTTGTTTTGAGGCAAAGATATTAAGAAAAAAAAAAGGTTTCATATGCTTTAAGCCGAAGAATAATGCTACTAAATACTTTGTCAGTTGAAGTTGTTATCTTGTAGTTTTTGAAAGCGTTGTATGCAGAGGAAACATATTTTTTGAGGATTGGAAAGCTTACAAGGCACCTTGGAGCATCGATTAAACACCATGTTTGGATTTCCACATCCAAGAAGGATTCTTATTTAAGAATCAAAATTTGTGCATTCCACAGATCTTATTGCGGTTGAATAGTGTTAGAGAGATGTATGGCATAACTTTGAGTGGACATATTGGAATTAATAAAACCACAACATTAGTGAAGGAAATATTCTTTTATTCCAACATCGACAAGGATGTCAACAATATTGTGAAGTGTTGTAGAGTTTGTCAGCTAGTGAAAGGAAGGTTATATACACCACTGAGAGTACTTGAGAGACCATGGGAAGATGTAAGTATGGAATTCATTTTTTGACTACCAAGAAAACTAAAAGGTCATGATTCAGTATTGGTTGTAATAGAAAAAATTTCAAAGATGGTGCATTTTATACCTTGCAAAAAGAACAATGATCTACTCACTTGATTTTTTTATTTTTCTCATATATTGTGAGGTTACATGGACTACGAAGGAGTATCACTTTTGATAGAGATACGAGGTTCATTGGAAATTTTTAGAGGAAACTTTGGAAAAATATGGGGTCCAAGTTGTTGTATAGTTCAACATACCATCCACAAATATATGGAAAGACTGAGGTGATTGACTAGAGTCATGGAAATTTGTTTAGGAGATTGACTGGAGAGAAATCAACGCAATGGGATTTGATTTTGGCTCAAGATGAGTTTTCCTATAATGATTCAGTAAATCAATCTGTGGGAAAGATTCCATTTGATATTGTTTATGGAATATCACCAAAGGGAGTTGTGTATTTAGTTAAGTTTCCAAATTTGGAGGATCGAAGGAGTGTTGATGCAAGTGATTTTATAAATGGAATACAAGAAATACATGAACAGGTCAAGCCGAAGCTACAACAAAGTAATGTTATGTACAAGGAAAGAGAAGATTTGTGAAGAAGACACAATACTTTTGAAGAATTTGAATTTGTAATGGCCTATTTAAGAAAATTAAGTTTATCCAGAGGTACATACAATAAATGAAACACAATAAAATAGGACCATACCAAGTGCTCAAGAAGATTTTTGATAACACATATAAGTTGGAGTTGTTAAAGAATTTTGACATTTCACCAATATTTAATGTTTTGAAGTTATTTTCCGGATAATCCAAAGTTGGTGTCATTTTTTTCATCGACGTTTCAAATTCAAATCGAGATTCATCATCAGTACTAATTGTCAATTGAAAGCTTGCTGATATTAGTCAATTAATAGTTTAGATGTATGAGAATTTAAGATTTTAACCAGGTCGGCTGTCTATAAACCCTATTTTCAGAGCTAAACAAAAATTAAAATCAAATAAATTAATAAATTAATGATAATTAATAATATATCATAACTAATTCTAAGTGTTGATAATAACTGTCTATAAACCCTATTTTCAGAGCTAAACAAAAATTAAAATCAAATAAATTAATAAATTAATGATAATTAATAATATATCATAACTAATTCTAAGTGTTGATAATAGTGTGTGTGTGTGTGTATATATATATAATATGCTTAGGATACTATGTAGTAGGGGTTAGTTATGGTTTAGGTTTTAAGTGATTAGAATGATGTATATATAAATCTAGGGTTTGAATAAATTTTTAAGAGGATTGTTTAATAGTGTTAAATTATGTATTTATTAGGATTTTTTTTTTAATATGCTTAGGATACTATGTAGTAGTGGTTAATTTATGATTTAGGTTTTAAGTGATTAGAATGTATAAATAGTATGTATACATATATATGAGAATCTAGGGTTAAAATGATAAAAATTGAGTATTAATATATATAGTGTCATATGACTAGGGTATATATAACTTAATTAGTGATATATATAGTAATACGTTTCTATAATTAAAATTTTATATTAGGTAATACAAGGTTATCTAGACCTCTAAACCTATGAACTGACTCAAAAGTAAAACATAAACATTCAAGGAAAATAAGAAGGAAGGTGTCATACCTGATTTGATCTATGAGGGTCCCTAAGTTGGTTGATTAATGGGTGCCAAAAGCTACTCACCTCTAGGCTACCATCTATGTTCATATTGTTGGGGTGCTTGATTATTTCTAGAGCTTCTCTTAAGTGTCTCTTGTAGTAATGATCCTCTGGTCTATAGGGTCCTTTATAGACTTCATTCTTTGTCTGATAGTAATTAGGTGTTTGAAGGAGGTTATAATTTCTTTCCTTTTTAAAACCTTTTCAATCTTGTTTGTGACACCTCGAATGTAGGGAAGAAAGGCCTTTATGTTGGAGGTTTTATCATTCTGGACACGAGCCCTTTAATCCTTCTTATCTTTTTCCTTTTTTATGTCTCTATCTCTATATCCAATGTTCTTAAAGATCCTATTTAAGTGGTATACTTCCTCCTTTATATGTTCTTTATCGGACATTCTTTCTTCCCTTATGGACATGGTGTTGAGAATCCCCATATTTTGAGAGGGATGGTGGTGGGATTCAACATGAAGGTAGCCGTCTGTGTGATTTTTCTTCTTGAAGACCTTGTTTGAGGGTCTGTGACCTCATTTATAACTTGAATGGACTCATTTAATGGGATCTTTGTAAAAAGTGAAACCACATCAAAGATGATGAGCATATCCTTTGATTCAATTTTCTCATGTTTTATGAGTTCCACAAAGTCTCTTGAATCCTTGATGTATGAGTCTGTCCTGCCAACTAAAGGTCATAGGATCCTTGCCAAGTACTTGGCTAGTTCATAGGTTGGGGAATGTATTGTGTTGAGAATTGGTCTCAAAGGAACTCCTTCCTTGTGGATCTTAGGGAGTCCATATATTATAGGGTTGATTATGCAGCTTGGAGTTAGTAATTTATTCATTATTTCATCTAGGTTGGAAGATTTTATGGCTTTCTTGACTTCCTTGATGACCTTGGATATTGGGTTGTTGTATAAATTTTTATAACTGCTAGTCATGGTGAGATGCTCTATCATTTTGGTGTTGTAATCCATTATGTTCATGACTACTGTAGCTCCACCCTTATCAGCTTTCAAAATCACAATGTTTTCATTGTTTCTGAGGTTAGTGATGGCTTCGTGCTCCTTTTTTTTGATGTTATTTTTCGTTGGTTTTTCATTCTTGAGGACCAGGGTGCAGTCCTTCCTGATAGCATCCTTGTCTTATTCACTGAGGTTTTTTATGCTGTCTTCTACACTGCAGACTATGTTTTCTACGAGGACGGTTTTCAGAGAAATGGAAAAACCTAATCCTTTCTTAAATATGTTCACTCCTTCATTGTTTAGATCATGGATGGACATGCTTATTACTTTTTTATCATCATTTTTTGTAGCATCATCTTTGTTTTCCACATCCCTTTTTTTTGTAAGTTTATCTAGTTTTCTTGCATGGCGTTCATTTTCCTTACGTCCTTCTCCATCTTATTTTAGTGCAACACTAGCATCTAACACTGTACAGAGGTCCGTTCTTATCTCACACATGAGTTGTAGGTGAAGTTCGAAGGTCGTTTTTGATAGAAAGTCCAGTGGTGCACACGTTCTCCTAATTTCTCCCCGGACTAGGGCACGACTCAGTTGTTTGAAGGCTTTGTAATTCCATATATTACGTAATTGGTGATTAATGAAGGTGAATTTCAGGGTAAGATTAATGTTGCTGACTTATATGAGTTCCATGAAGGAGGAGAGGATGGTGAAATGGATACCATGAACACCTGGAAAAAGAAAATTCCAATCAAATCAGTCAAGTTAGTGGAACAAATATTGGTAAAGAGAGTTTGTAGAATGACTCAAAACAAAGACTACTTCAAGTATCTAATCAATTGAAAGAGACAAAGTTGTAGATATTTATCATGGATTTTTGACAAAGATTTGGAATACCTTTAAGGGTGTTCCTCATCCATAGACCTTGTGATTACAACCACATAAGTTGGGAGCTCACCGCTTTCTTAACATGGGTGTCTGATGAAGTAGCATCCTTGTTCTTGGGGAATAATCATCACCCAGTATAAGTTATATTTTTTGTTGATAGTGTTGGATTACTGAGGCGGGGAGGGGGGGGTGAATCAATAATAGATATTTTTAATCCTTTTTAACCACAATATACAAGTGTTGTTTATCTTTATGACCAATTTACCAATATAATTCAACAAGTGCAGAATAAATAAACCATGAATAATGAGAAATCATACATATACACAATACACCAATATTTTTACGTGTAAACCAAATGTGGGAGAAAACCATGGAATGATTTTTCTTATATGTATTTAAGAATTACATTCATTGGAAGAAACAAATTCCTTTGTTTTCCAGCTGCAACTGGAAGGAGGCTCCAACCCCCTAGTTTCTCAAGATAAAACCTGAGGGAAACTCCAAGTTCCCAATTCTCTGGCTACAACCAGAAGGAGGCTACAACCCCCAATGTTCTCCAGCTATATATTTTCAGGATACAACCTGAGGGAAATCCAACTCCCCAATTCTATGGCTACAACTAGAAGGAGGCTATGATGCAGACACCTCTTCCCTCCAAAGGGATTCTTGAACTCCTGGTCTAGGATCGTTCAAGTCACCGAAACAAATGGCTCATCGAGCTCCTAATGGAACCAAGTTAACTTGAAACAGACCCTTCACCTTCTTGGCACAGGTTGTGTGGAACCTGTAGACCCTCTCCTTTGTGTTTTTTGATCTTAATGCCAATGGACTCTATCTCTCTATGCTAGGCTCCCTCCTTGATATGACCACGAATGATGACCATGGGCTAGGTCCCTTTGTGACTCTATTCTTCGAGACTTTTGCGAATTGCTTACTCCCTTTTTACCAATTCCCAAATCGATGAATTCTCCAGGGCCAAATCTATGGTCCACGTTCCCCTTGCGATCGACGGTTGAGAACGAATCACAAGTTCAGATGTCACGAGTCCTCTCTTCTCTCAACTCTACTTCTCCCGATTTGTGAATCATCGAAGCGTTGAACTCTCGTCACACATCCTTTCTCAATGGATGGCTAGGATTGCTTCAGCTCCTAGCTCTTTGGGTATACTCTCCTTGAATTTTCTTCCAAAGGGTTCTTCCTCCGAAATTCTTAGATCTCTGTCATGAATCCTCTTGGATCTCACGGTACATAATTTATCCACACTTCTCCCATCGTGAATTTTGAATTTCTCTCCTTGCAATTATTCTGAAGTCTGAATCCTCGAACTCTCAGATATGCCTCCACCTCTCTCCTCCAACGATGAACGGGTTTGTGGTATTCGATAATTCAAAAAATCCTCTAACCCTTTGCACAATTAGTGTAAATTCCTCCTTTGATAATTAGGCTATTCTCGAACACCGTCTGCATACGTTGCAGAGTTCTTTGCAGACACTTCTGTGACTTTTCTCGGCTTGAAAACCTTCAAGATTCACCATTTCCCTGCATCCTTCAATGAATGCTCCTTTTCCCTCCTATAAACGTACACTCTTCCCCCTGAGCTTGTAAGATGGATTTAAGGTCTCCTTGGCGCATTCGTTGCGCTCGACTCATATTTTCGATAGCTTCTCCCTTATCCTATCTGAGCATCTTAAGGCATCTCTTTTCCTTTGTCGATGCACTCTGGAAAAGCCTTCCTTCCTCAGAGTGTTCAACAACCCTATGATTCTCTTAAGGATTCCAACACTTCCAATTGTTTTTCTCTTGTATGCCCTTGTACTTGCTCTATGCCCTCTTGAAAAATCATTTTAGAGTGTTCAATAACTTTGGACTGTGTTTCCTCCTTCATAGTATTTTTTTCCAAGGTAATTAACCACCTTAAAATTTCCTCCAGAGTCTGTGAATTAACCTGATATGCCCTCCTGACAGTTTCTCTTATGACTCCATTGAGTTTAGACACACACTCCTTGCATCAGCTTACATAGCTTCCTCATTCTATCTCACACTCCTTTCACTTATCTTAGAGAACCAGACTTAGTCTGACACACTCACAGATAGAAAAGTATATGTCTATCCCTCCAGACGATTTCTAACATTCATCTACAACTCAAATGCATACAAATGACACTCATAACACAACATCCATTACAAATAAATTGATAACAGGAAAAAATGTCATTTTCTATTAAAGGTAGAGCATCAAATTACAAATATTTGAGTTCGGACAATGACTGAGTCTCGGCTCTCACCGATCTCCCTAAATTCTATTCATTTTTCTTCTGGCTAAATCTTTCTTAGATAACCTCCTATGATCCCTTACAACCAACCTTTACTTGGAAATAATACAAAGATTTATACAAGAGGGGCTCAACAGGATTCCCTCCAAGCTAAACTAGTGGTGTCAAATCACCATTCAAAATGCCCGTCTAATGGGAAAATCACAATGATGGAAATCTGCTCCAAATCAGATGCAGATTCCTCCTATTGTCAACCACTTAATGGTGACCTTATCTCCATATTGTGCGAAGGAACAACTTGGCTCTTTCATCTTGTCATCATTAAATGCCCAAATCACACTTTTGATTCTCGAGGAAAAATGAGAGGGCGATGCCTCTCCCTTCCTTGAATGCACACCACGTGTGTAAATCGACTGGAACGTGATGAGGTGGAGTGATGATCCTACATAATAATCCACGACTATGAGAATCATGAGCTTCTGCTCATGATATTTCCAGCTCGGTTGAAATCCTCCTGGATCCCAAAATTTTTCTTGGAGCTGTCTCTTTGCTCCTCTGCTTCGTTGTTATTGCATCATCCCCACTTCTCATGCAGGTTTAATTTTTTCCAACTTCTCCTTGCTGACTACTTCCTCTAATGACCCCAACATCAGCCTCCTTATCTCCTCAATCATCTTGTCTAGCTTCTCCATTGGCTGACTCTTCTTTTGTAGACTAGCTTGTTGCACTTATTCCTTGTCAATGGGTAAATCACTTTGATCTCCCAAGTTATCTCCTTCATCTCTTATGGCCTTATTTTTCCATACTGCTGCAGCTTCCACTCTTGCAGAATTCTCATCATTGGGCTTCTACTCGGCCTTTCCTTCTAACATATTTTCTCCTGTCAATTTCTCTTGTACTGGCTTAGCTCCAACTTCCACCATATGCAACTCATGATGGTGTGTCTTCTCTGGCATGGCTATCTTATGGCAGCCAATTTATGGTTCTGAACTGTCTAACCAATCCTCCAACACCTTCAACTCCATCTCCCACTAGACGAGTAATCCAAATGGGTGCTATCCTTCTGTTGGGATAGACTTTAGTATCAGTTCCACCTCCTCCATGACAGTCTTAGGTTACTGTCTTTTTGTCGCATCTGCAACATCTGTGCTAGCCTTCCCTCGACCACTTGGTAAGAATATATAGACTCCTCCAATGATCAGAATGGTCCTCTGATCCTTCTCCTTCACTGTGATGAATGTTTCCAACTTGTCATTATCTTCATTCACATGACTTGCAGTTCTGCATGAATCTTCCCCTGAGCGAGGTCTTTCCTCTACCTCCTCTTCATATGTCAACACCCACTGATGAAAAATTTTAGCTGGTCTCTCTTCTTCTTCCTTTACCACTAGGAAATTTGGGATGTCTCCTATGCCCACCTGGTAGTTTACAAGATCCATTGATCCCTTCACATTGCCCACCTGGAAACCTATGGGACCTTTGCTAGATCTCTTTATCTCATCACTGATATTTTCATCATACCTTAGCCACCTTTTTAACACATGTTGATGCCCTCTGTCTAACAACTTCCGAACATGCCACTTAGCTGTCCTCTTCAAATTCCATTCATACCTCCAACACACCTTTTCTTCCTACTACAGTTTCAATGCTAGCGACTCCATCTCTTCCCTGATCTCCCTGAGCTCTTTGTTTATTTCCTCTTTTATTTTCTTTGGGCAGAACTCCCCTCGATCATGTTCATGACATCTAATGAACATATTGATTCACATATATCCCAACTGGTTGTTTATCATCTATTGCACACCTTGAAACAACTTCAACAAAGTATCACACTATGTCTCCCTTGCATACAAAAACCAATTCTACATTAGCTCTGATACTCCTGGTATCAGAGTATCTTCTTTGTCTCCTTCTTTCCACCTAAAAATAAAAATATTCTCTGATACCAATCTGGCACAGACCCCCCTTCCCTTTAAAGGGTTTCTCGACCTCCCAGTCTAGGATATTTCAAGTCATCAAACTAAATGGCTCGTCGGGCTCCTAATGGAACTAGGTTAAATTGACACAGGCCCTTCACCTTCTCGGTGCATGTTGTGTGGCACCTGCATACCCTCTCATTAACACTTTTCAATATTAACACCAATGGAATATAGCTCTCTATGTTAGGCTTCCTCCTTGATATGACCACAGATGGTGACCGTGGGATAGCTACCTTCACGACTCCATGCTTAGGGACTTTCACGAATTGCTTACTCCCTTTTTCCTGATTCCAGAATCGACAAATTCTCCAAGGAAAATATACGGTCCACGTTCCCCTTGTGATCAATGGTTGATATCGACTCATGATTTCAGACTTCATGAGTCCTCTCTTCTCTCAATTCTACTTCTCCTAATTTGTGAATCAATGAAGAGTTGACCTCTTGCCACACGTCCTTTCTCAATGGATGACTAGGATTGCTTTAGCTCCCAACTCTTCAAGTATTCTCTCTTTGACTTTTCTTTCGAAGGGTTCTTCTTCCAAAATGCCTAGATATCTGCCACATGTCTTCTTATATCTCAAGGTCCAGAATTTCTTCACACTTTTACCTTCGCGAAGTTTGAATTTCTCTCCTTGTAATTATTTTGAAGTTTGAATGCTCGAAGTCTCGTATTTGCCTCCACATGTCTCCTCTGATGATGGATAGTTTTGTGGTCTTTGGGACTTCGGCAAGTCCTTGACCCCTTTTCACATTTAGCACAAATTCCTCCTTCGAGAATTAGGCTATTCTCAAACACCTTCTGCAAACATTGCAGAGTTTTGTGCAGACACTTCAACAACTTTGATCGGCTTGAAAACCTTCAATATCCACCGTTCCCCTAAATCCTTCAGTGAATGATCCTTTTCCCTCCTGACAACTTACACCCTTCCCCCTGATCTTGTAAGATGGATTTACATTCTCCTTGGCACACTCCTTGAGCTCGAATAATATTTTCAATGACTTCTCCCTTAGCCTATCTGAGCATCTTAAGGAATATTCTTTCCTTTTTCGATGCACTCTTGCAAAGACTTCCTTCCTTAGAGTGTTCAAAAACCATGGGATTCTCTTAAGGATTCCAACACTTCCAATTGTGTTTCTCTCATATGCCCTCCTAGAAAATAATTTTAGAGTGTTCAGTAACTCTAGATTGTGTTTTCTCCTTCACAGTCTTCTTTTCCAAGGTACTTAACCACCTTGAAATTTCCTCCTGAGTCTGTGAATTAACCTGGTATGCCCTCCTATCATTTCTCTTCTGACCTGAATGACATCATACATGCACTCCTTGATTCGACTTACATATCTTCCTCACTCTGTCACGCACTCCATGGACTTATCCTAGAGAATCAGACTTAATATGACACACTCACATATATAAAAATATATCTCTATCCCTCCAGATGATTTCTAACATTCATCTACAAATCAAATGCATACAAAGGACATTCATAACACGACATCCATTACACAGAAATTGATAACAGGAAAAACTATCATTTTCTATTAATGGTAGAGAATCAAATTACAAATTTTTGAGTCTAGACTACGACTGAGTCTCGACTCTCATCGATCTCCCTAACATCTATGAATTTTTCTCCTGGATAACTCTTTCTTAGCTAACCTCCTATGATCCCTTACAACCAACCTTTACTTGGAAATAATACAAAGATTTATACAAGAGGGGCTCAATAACCTCCTATGATCCCTTACAACCAACCTTTACTTGGAAATAATACAAAGATTTATACAAGAGGGGCTCAATGGGATTCCCTCCAAGATAAACTAGTGGTCTCAAATCACCATTCAAAACACCTCTCTAATGGGAAAATTATAATGATGGAAATATGCTCCAAATCGGATGAATATCCCTCCTACCATCAACCACTTAATGGTGACCTTATCTGTAGCTTTTGTGAAGGCACAACTTGGTTCTTCCAACTTTTCATCATTAAATTCCTGGATCACGCTTTTGATTCTTGAGTCAAAATGAGAGGGCGACGCCTCTCCCTTCCTTGAATGTGCACCACACGTGTAAATCGAATGACATGTGCTGAGGTGGAGAGATTCTCCTGCATCAAGATACAACCCCATGCATTTTCCAACTACAACTAGAAGGTGGCTACAACTACCTATCCTTTCCCTGTCCAACCGCTCTAAAATGTAAGTGTCAAATAAATAATGAAACCACTACCATAATGTCACTATGAAATATACCACTATAAACCTATACGAATCTATGCCAACAACCTCTAACCAACCTGTACCATTAACCTGTAGTCAACCTGTACCAATAACCTGTAATCAACCTGTACCATTAACCTATACCAAGATATACAAAATATACCAATAGCCTATACCAAACATCTCCTCAATAGATCAGATCTGATAACATAGATATCATACCCAATATCACAAGAATATCCCTCAAACCATGTGCATCTATGTCTCTCTAGTCACGTGCCATACATGTGCATACAATCATAATAAGTTGTAATAATACCTCACATGAAATAGACATTAAAACCTCACTAATATGCAACTTCAAACTAAATTGACAACTTCAACAACATACCATAACGAAAATCCCTCAACCATGTACCAAGAAATACAAGATATGACTCAACACTCAAACCAACCAGATGTACCAATGATAAATACTAGACATACCAATACTGTATTTATTTAGATATAGCTCATACAGTATGTGCCATACTACCAATAGCCTCTCTAGGTAAAACCCTGAATCTCCCGTAACCATATCTCATGTACATAACAATATCCAACTACACATAAGAATATGATATAAATTTTGAACCTATAGATAGATCTTATGTACCTGATCACAATAGACCTTCCTCAGAACTTTCTTTCGGACTCTAGAGACCTGGAATCCACATCTAGTCAATTTTTCATGGCCTTTTCCAATTGTACGCAACTTCCTCTTCTACATCCTGGGTATGTATGTGCCTTCCTCCATTGCATCTTGTGTATGTACACACCTTCTGAACATGCCACTTAGTTGTCCTCTTCAAAGGCCATTCATACCTCCAGTGCACCTTTGCTTCCTGCTGCATTTTCAATGCTAGCGACTCCATCTCTGCCCTGATCTCCCTGAGATCTTTGTTTATTTCCTATTTTATTTTCTGCAGGAAAAACTCCCCTTGATCGTGTTCATGACATCCAACGAACATCTTGATTCACATATAGCCCACCTGGTTGTTTATCATCTGTTGCACACCTTGCAACAACTTCAATAGAGTATCACACTTTGTCTCCCTTGCTTACAGAAACCAATTGTGCATTAGCTCTGATACTCTTGGTATCAGAGTATCTTGTTTGTCTCCTTCTTTCCACCTGAAAATAAAAATATTCTTTGATAGCACTCTGGCATAGACCCCCCTTCCCTCCAAAGGGTTGCTCAACCTCCCGGTCTAGGATTGTTCAAGCCACTGAACCGAATGGCTCATCGGGCTCCTAATGGAACCAGTTTAAATTGACATAGGCCCTTCACCTTCTCGGTGCAGGTTGTGTGGCACCCATAGACCCTCTCCTTAGCACTTTTCACTCGGTGCAGGTTGTGTGGCACCCATAGACCCTCTCCTTAGCACTTTTCAATATTAAAGCCAATGGACTCTAGCTCTCTATGTTAGGCTCCCTCCTTGATATGACCATGGATGGAGACCATGGGATAGCTCCCTTCGTGACTCCGTGCTTCAGGATTTTCACGAATTTCTTACTCCCTTTTCCCGATTCCCGAATCGACAAATTCTCCAAGGAAAAATCTACAGTCCACGTTCCCCTTGTGATCGATGGTTGAGATCGACCCGCGATTTCAGACTTCACGAGTTCTCTCTTCTCTCAAATCTACTTCTCCCGATTTTTGAATCAACGAAGCGTTGACCTCTCACCACATGTCCTTTCTCAATGGACAACTAGGATTGCTTCAGCTCCTAGCTCTTCGGGTATTCTCTCTTTGAATTTTATTTCGAAGGGTTCTTCCTCCAAAATATGTACATATTTGCCACACGTCCTCCTGGATCTCAAGGTCCATAATTTCCTTCGGGTATTCTCTCTTTGAATTTTATTTCGAAGGGTTCTTCCTCCAAAATATGTACATATTTGCCACACGTCCTCCTGGATCTCAAGGTCCATAATTTCTCCACACTTTTCCCTTCGTGAAGTTTGAATTTATCTCCTTGCAATTCTTCTGAAGTCTGAATACTCAAACTCTTGGATCTGCCTCCACATGTCTCCTCTAATGATGGACGGTTTTTTGGTCTTCGGGACTTCGAAAAGTCCTCAAGCCCTTTGCACACTTAGCACAAATTCCTCCTTCAAGACTTAGGCTATTCTCAAACACCTTCTACAAAAATTGTAGAGTTTTGTGGAGACACTTCAACAACTTTGCTCAGCTTGAAAACCTTCAATATTCATCGTTCCCCTAAATCCTTCAGTGAATGCTCCTTTTCCCTCCTGACAAGTTACACCCTTCCCCTTGAGCTTGTAATATGGATTTACATTCTCCTTGGTGCACTCCTTGCACTCAAATAATATTTTCAACAACTTCTCCCTTAGCCTATTTG
>CBVK0101583992.1:0-11267 GCA_900067695.1 Picea abies | reverse complement strand
TCAAGGAGGTGTTTCAATAGCTATAGGGCCAAATTCATATAGAAGAAGGTGATGGAAAGGATGAATATCATTTCTAGAATGGGTTCCTCTACAAGATTGACAAGTTCTATGTCCCTAAAGGTGAACGACTGCAAATTATCTGAGAGGCTCACACCTCCAAGGTTGTAGGACATTTTGGTGTTGGGAAGAAAATTTCCAACTTATAGAGATATGTGTACTAGTATAGAATGCAAGAAGATGTAGCACAATATATTAGAGGATGTATACTTTGTTGTACAACAAGTCTAGTAACAAGAAGCAAGGTGTATACCATCCCTTACGTTTCCACTCGAACTTGGGAAAGAGTTTGAGGATGTCTTTAAATAGATAATGGGATTGCCTCTAAAAAGAGATATTTATTTCTCTATAAATATTATACTATGAGCAACATATGTATCCAAGACTCCTTATAAGATGAGTATGCAAGAGTTGAAGGAGTTGCAAATGCAAATTCAATGGATTCTAAAGAAGGGATATATATTCCCAAGGGATGGTACACTGAGAATTTGTATTGACTTCAGGCAGTTGAACAAAGTAACAATAAAGAACAAGTATCCTTTTCCAAGGATAGATGTCCTATTTGATGAGATGAGAGGTGAGCGGATATTTTTGAAGATATATCTCAGATCTGGTTATCACAAAGTGAGAATAAAATAAGAATACATCAATAATATTACCTTCAGAACAAGGTATGGTCATTATGAGTTTATAGTGGTGCCATTTGGGTTGTTGAATGCACCAGTTGTCTTCATGTGTTTGATGAATGGATTTTTTCGAAATTACTTGGATAATTTTGTCATTGTATTTTGGATGACATTATTATTTACTCAAAGTAAGAAGAAGAGAACAAACAACACTTGAGGATGGTGTTGTAGGTGTTGAGGGAGCATCAACTTTATGCAAAGGAGGATGGTGTTGTAGGTGTTGAGGGAGCATCAACTTTATGCAAAGTTGAGCAAGTGTTCATTTTATCAACGACAAATTCATTACTTGGGTCATATTATTTCAGAAGAAGGAATATCTATGAACTCCGCGAAGATAAAATATGTTGAATAATGGTTGACGCCAAGAAATTTCGCAGAGGTAAGATCCTTTATGGGACTAGAAGGGTACTACAAAAGGTTTATTGAAGGATTCTCACAGATTGCGCATCCAATCACATCCCTATATGGGACTACAAGGGTACTACAAAAGGTTTATTGAAGGATTCTCACAGATTGCGCATCCAATCACATCCCTATAGAAAAAAGGCATGTGATTTGAGTGGAATCTGGATTATGCAAGGAGTTTTCAACACTTGAATAGTTTGTTGATAAGTGCGCCAATTTTGAGAATTGCATATCTAGATGCATACTTCGTTGTGTTCACAGATGCATGCAAGGAAGGAATCGGTGAAGTCTTGAGTCATAATTGACATGTAGTGTGCTATGAGTCAAGAAATTTGAAAGATCTTGAAAGGCTCTATGCTACACATGACTTGGAGTTGGAATCTATAGTGCATGCCTTGAAGATGTGGTGGAATTATCTCTTGGGTAAGAAATTTGAGCTGAGAACAAACCATTGTGGTCTGAAGTATTTGTTTGGACAACCAAGTTTGAATGCCAGACAAAGTAGGTGGTTAGAGTTCCTCAACGAGTATGAGTTTGAAATAAATCATATCAGAGGAAAAGAGAACAAGTTGGCTGACACACTCAGTAGGAGGATGCATGAATGCATGCTACATCCATTAGGATGTACCAGACATATTTGCGTGACATAATTTTGTAAATTTCCAAATTAGATTTGCGCGACAAAATTTTGTGAGTTGCCAAATCAAATATGCGCTATATGGATATAAGTGAGACCTTACAACAAGGTATGTCGCAGTATAATTGGGAAGGTTATGAGTTGAGAAAGGATGGGATCATCATGTATAGACGTAGGGTTTATGTGTCAAATGATCAATAGTTGAAAAGCCTAATTTTTTCAGAGATACATAAGGTTCCTTATCTTGGACATCCAGGATACCAAACGATAATTTTCGGAGTCATGAAGCAATACTTTTGCCAAGGTATGAAAAAGGAAGTTGCGGATTTTATTGCAAGATGTCTCAAATGTCAGAAGTTCAAGGTTGGGCACAAACATCCAACTGGTTTGTTACAACCTTTTCATATTCCCGAGTGGAAGTGGGAAGTTGTGACCATGGAATTCATAACTAAGTTTCCTAGGACTTCTAAGCAACATGATTCTATTATGGTAGTGGTGGACAGACTTACTAAAGTTGTCCATTTTATTCCAATCAAGTTAGCGCATAAGGCACCTGACATTGTTGATATTTACATGTGTGAAGTTGCTAATTTGAACAGTGTTCCTAAGATGATTGTGTCTCATAGAGATTCCAATTTCACCTCAAACTTTTGGAAAGGGATATTCAAAAAATTTGGAAAAAGTCTAAATTTCAACACATCATATCACCTTGAGTTGGATGGTTAGACTGAGAGGGTAAATCAATTTATTAAAGACATGTTGAGGATGTATGTGATGGATAATCCATAGAAATGGGAAGACTACCTTCATTTGGTATATTTTTCTTACAACAATGGGTATTAGGAATATTTAAATATGAGCCCATTTGAGGCACTTTATGGTATAAAGTGCAACACACTAGTGAGTTGGGACAACCCAACAGACCATGCAGTAGTTGGGCCAGATTTTCTCCAAGAAATGGAGGAGTAGATGGTAAAGATAAAGAATAATCTAAAGGATGCCCAGGATAGGCAGAAAAGTTGCATAGATAAAGGAAGAGCCCACAGGGAATTTGGAGTGGGTGATCACGTATTTCTAAAAGTAAATTCCAGGTGCAGTTTCCTGAAGTTGGGAAAGTGTTCTAAGTTAGCAACGCTCTATTGTGGGCCATTTGAAATCCTTGAAAGGATTGGTCATGTTTCCTATATGATTGCATTGCTTGTGTCCTTGAGTATGCATAATGTATTCCATGTGTCATTTCTTAAGAAGTATGTACCTAATGTTAATCATGTCATTGATTGGAATGTGATTTAAGTGGAGCCAGAAGGTGGATTTCAAGTGTGATTGGTTTGCATATTGGATTGAAAAACCAAGCATCTCCAACATTGAGTCATGGATATGGTAAAGGTCCCATGAACTTGGTATGGTCCTAAGGATGCAATCTAGAATCACGAGGATGCTATGCAAAAAGAGAATCCTCGTCTTTTTTAATATTTTTGAATTTTTTTATGTATATGTGTATATGATGCACTAAGGACAATGCATAAATAAGGGGGAGGGGATTGTAATGTCCACGATTTGGGACCCTTTGTAATTGTACATATATGCCAGTGATTCATTGGTACTAATGGTTTTTGTAATTTATATATAGGCTAGTGAGCCATTGACACCTGGTTTTGGTGATTACACGCATCTAAATAAGTTCACATAGAATCATTATAAAGACTGGGTACACACATTTTGTGTGTTGTGTGCACCTGGGTAAGTGTGCACATTGCACCATGTAGCGTGCACCTGGGTCAATGTGTGGTAATGACTTGGAAGTGCACAGACTTGGGTTATATGTATGAATATTTATGTATTGAGGCCAAAGAGCTTGTGTGATTATGAGGTTGGCAAGACTGGAAGCAGATAGGTCAATGTGCCTATCCATGTAAATATAATCATGATTATTAATATAATATTGCATCGCTACGTGAAAACTGGATTAGATGAAAAGACATGGGGGGCCTACTCCACCGAAAAAGGGAAAATGGGGGGTGAGTTGTAATTCTTGGGGAATATTTTAATAATATTTCTGGAAAAGTGTAATGTGGATATGTTTTTATCGTAAGTTCTCGAGGATAGGGAACATGTCACCAAGTGGATTAAGGATACTTATGATGGTGACAAGTGTGGAAGGAATGAAATATATATTTTCGGCCTTAGTGTATTTTGAGCATTATTGTATTATTATTATTGATGTTTCAAGCTCTGGTGAGCATAAGGGGATTGAGATGTATGGAAAATTAGATTATTACCTTATCTGTATAGATAATATTGTAAGGATTTGTGGGCTATATTCAAATTTATTGTCGAGGATGTGGGTTGATAAACTGTGAGAAGTCTCTCTAGGTGAGAGACCGGTTGTTTTGAAGATGTTTCCGGACCCATGAGCATACTCTCCAGGTGAGAGTATTGTTGAGAGTTGTTTCCTTTTGTGTCGAGCATTAGTCACAAGGCTCAGAGACTTCATGTCTAGCATGTTGCTGGTAACCATGAGAAAGGAAGTGGGGCATCCAAAGGACTGGTGAGAAGAGAAGGGGCACACTTCCTTGGGTGTGACAAGTGCATGGGGAATGAGGGACTGTGGGCTAGTTGCAACAATGGGAACTTAGGACTAAGCAATTTTGTTGAGAGTCAGATGTTAGTGTGTCACTAGAAGCCTTTTTCCCTGGTAGAGTTGAGCCCCAACTCAGGGGTGACCTGTTGTTGAAATCTTATGAGAAACAATGTCCATGGCTGGGAGGAACATCTGATTCAAGGCTGCGGCTGGTGATTTTCATAAAAGATAAGTGTTCTTTATGTTCTTGTCTTAGTTAATGTGTGCTTGTTTAACTATGTTTGACATGGGTTAATTCTTGTATGTTTTTGCATATAATTATTTGTTTTTATTTTGTTTAATGATGTTTGCACCTTTAAGTATGATGCATATAACCTGTATTTGTAGTTATGCTTGGATATGACCAATATGGTTCATTTTTTCTGTTATGTTAACCTGGTGATTTTGGTTATGATTCGTCAATAAGAGGATTGAGTGGTCAAGTGCGCAGGATGGTAGACTGTGTACACCAAGAGGATATAATTTTTGTGTGCAGACATAGAATTAAATTCCACGCATAATGAAATATGAGTTGGCACATGTTTCTTAGATGGTTGTGCGTGGGGTTGTGATGTGTGAATAATATGATGGTGCACATAGTTTTGAGTTACTTTTGTTGCTTAAGGTTGTATTAACAAGAGTATGTTGCTTATGTTGTTATAATTTGTGTGGCGTGACTCAAGCTTGAGCTGAGAGAGTTACTTAAAGTGATTATGCGCGAACTTTCGTTAGAGTAGAAACTGTGCAATGAAGCTTTAGAGTAATATTTATCAGTAGTATGCTGGGGATGTTACAGTTTGGTGGACTTAGAGCATGTGTAAGGTGGTAATGGGACTCAGTTGGAGAGTGGGTACATTAAAATGGGTCCATAGAAAACTAAGTGGACTTTCTCAAGTAATCAATCCCATTTTTAGAAACGAGGGACATAGGATGAACCGTAGATTTACGATTTTTTGAAGAAAGTAGAACCAATATTGATTTAGAGGAAATGATGGCTTACTCAGACTCGAGGATTTATTGAGCATAGAAGAAGAGTCATTACCTGTGTAATGTCCCCTCCAATTGATCATGACGGAGGATGAATCAATATCTTATGTATCATGACAAATCCTAAAGTGACAATATATAAAATAAATAATTATATTTAAATGAAATTGGAGGGAAAATAAGGTGAGGGTTTTATTTGGTCAAAAAAGAGGAAATATCTAGAAGGACCGAAGGAAGGATAAATAGAGGGGTAACCCTTCTTTTTGGAATTATGATTTTATCTCTCATTTTGGAGTGCTTTTGGAGCCATTGTTTCGTTAGGGTTTAGAAAAACCCTTCCACTACTACAATTTAGTTTCGATGGTGCAATACTCACCCTATCCGGAAAAGAGGGGAGTCCATATAGGGCTACCATTGGAGCTTCATTTGGGAGTTTCGCATTCAGTTGGAGAGTTACCAAGGTACACAGGAGGTTTATGGAACTTTCTAGACAGGAACGAGCCCATACATTTGCAAGTTTTAGGAGGGTTTTAGAGAAACCAGGATTTAGGGCATCCCCGCAGGTTGAGTATGAGCATCCCGTGAGGCCCCGCTAGGCATCCATTGGTTGTCCCATGAGGACCTCTACAATTGAGATTGCAATAGATCATTTGGATCAAGTTAGTAGGGTTACATGAGGGCCGCTAGAAGAGCAGACATTGTTGGATAAAAGCATCACAGGAAGCCTCATATATTGGCATCATTCCAGGTTTCCTTGTATTGTTTATGTTAGTAGGTTTGTGCAGTTTCCTTGCAGCCATTAGACTTGTGTGTTCAGGAGTATTTTGCAATTGTTTTTTTTTTGTACTGGGGGAATCGACAACTGGAAGTTCTTGTACTCTCGTGACACGGGGTCGATCCCCATCGGCTACCACTATAACCCCAGGCGCAACCACCCAACCCGCAAGAATGGCGAACGAGTAAATCCGGGTGAGAATCGAACACAAGACTTCATTTTACAAATTTCCTTCCATTTACATGGCACTTGCCAATCCATTTCCTTCCATTTACATGGCACTTGCCAATCCATCTACACTCGTGCGGGCCTGTATTTTGCAATTGTTATTACAACCATTATCTATCATTGTATTTTTGTTTCCATCCATAATAGTATATCATGGTTATCTTATCTATTTTATGTGTAACAGATGCATGCAATGTGTTTGTCAATATTTCTATATGAGCAAATTGTTTGTAAGGGATTAACAACAATATTAATACAGTCAAGTATTTGACATATTTACACACGGATAATTAACAATTTTTTGACATAAAACATAATAAACCCACATAACCTAGTTGGGGACATTATAATGGTATCAGAAATGGTGATCTTGCCAACCTGTAATTTATTGAGGCATTGATGCCAAGGAAAACTAGAGGACGAGGAAGAAACCTACCCTAGGACCATAATCATCAGAAGAAGTAGAAGTAGAGGGATTTGTGGGGGACCATCCTAAAGACATAACCATACAACTGTTGGAATCCATAGCTATTGGGCAAAAACAATGGACACAATTCCTGACACATTATTTTTCTGGTAACCAAGAAAACCAAAACTAGGGAGGTATGAATGGAAACCATGCAGAGGCCATCCATTGAGGTTGTAGGACTCCTAAACGGAGTAATACCTATGTGATGAAATATAGTTTCTTCAAGGAAGGTAGCAGAAAGGTGGACAAACCATTATATCTACCATCCTTGAGGAGAAGCCTATAGGAGCACCAAAGCAATATTGGAAGAAATGAAATCCTACTTTAGGGAGTATCTGTTGCTAGAAGAAGGTGCCTAGGAAGCCATGTCTTAAAATGACTACTGCAAAATCAAGATGAGGAACAAATCCAGGGTAGGACATAATCAACATAATTATGATCTTCTGCACAAATTGGGGAAGATTTCTATCCCATCTTTTGACGGATATGATAGGTGCACAACCTGAGCATGGGTGCATAAGTTGGATACTTATCTACAAATTAACCAAATGACGGAGGCAGAGGCGATCAAGTTTTCCACTCTACATTTGGATGGAGAGGCTCATGAGTGGTGGTACCATGGGATATTAACAACGGGTCATTCCAACATCACATCATATGTGGATTTCACCTAGAGGATAATGGACAGTTTTGATAGGAAGGACCCTGAGATCAACTTCAGGGAGTTGGCACAATTGAGGAAGATAGGTACACTAGAGGCATGTCACAGAGTTCCAACATATGGTGGTCATGGTGTTTGATGTTTCTAAGAAAATATTGGTGATGTTATTCACGGAGGGATTACTCGAACCCTTAAGAGGTTGGATGAATTATTTCAGGCCAAACACACTACAAGAAGCTATCATGAAGACCCAATATATGGTGGACACAGTCCCTAAGAAGAAACTGGAAAAGACAATTATCCCATACTACATTTGGATGGAGAGGCTCATGAGTGGTGGTACCATGGGATATTAACAACGGGTCATTCCAACATCACATCATATGTGGATTTCACCTAGAGGATAATGGACAGTTTTGATAGGAAGGACCCTGAGATCAACTTCAGGGAGTTGGCACAATTGAGGAAGATAGGTACACTAGAGGCATGTCACAGAGTTCCAACATATGGTGGTCATGGTGTTTGATGTTTCTAAGAAAATATTGGTGATGTTATTCACGGAGGGATTACTCGAACCCTTAAGAGGTTGGATGAATTATTTCAGGCCAAACACACTACAAGAAGCTATCATGAAGACCCAATATATGGTGGACACAGTCCCTAAGAAGAAACTGGAAAAAACAATTATCCCATAGAAGGGTCAAGTGTCGAAAACTCCCTAAAAGACATGGATAGGGAAGGATAGGTTGGATGAGGAAACTCAGAGAGAACTAAGTAGAAATAATGTTTTCTATAGTTGCAAGGAATCATGGGAACTAGGTCATCGATGCATGGGAAAAGGTAAGTCCATTATATTGAGGTATTTTTCGATGAGGAGGATGACAGTGATGATGAGGGCATTGGAAATGAAATTGGTGAGCCATCACACTCTGATGCCACAAAGCAGGTGCGATTGCAGGATAGCACCAAGGGAGTGACAATTTCCATACTCTCAGGAGTCCATAAATACTACACATTCAGGGTCAGAGGCATTGTGCATGGGAAGAGGGTTACAACATTGATTGATGTTGGGGCCACCCACAACTTTATTAATACTTCACTTGTCACCAAGAGACAGATCCCTGCAAAGGACTTTGAGGGATTCAATGTGGTAGTATATGATGGGTACAACATGGTGCATACTTAGAGGATTATGGGATTAGAAGTAACATTTGGAAATTACAAGTTGATCAATGACTTTTATGTCATAGATTTAGCATATACTAATGTGGTTCTAGAAGTTCAATGGCTCTACTCATTGTGAGATATTTGCATGAATTATCAAGACATGAGAAGTCTAGGACAAGGGTAGACAATGAGTCATCCTAAGAGGTATGTCAATGGGTTCCCCCAGGATCGTGTCTAACCAATGCATGGAGGCCCTTTTTAGACATGAGGACGTGGCTTGCACAAAAAAGTGCTTTATCACCATGGAGAAGCCATCATAGGATCATCAACATTACCCTGTGAATATCTAGACATTTCTTGGAAAGCATGAAAGAGTGTTTTAACCATGGACAACAAGGAGACCACCTGATATAGTATTTGAGTATGTCATTGAGATAGAAGAGGGGTTGAATCTTGTGATCACCACACCCTACAGACATCCTAAGAGGTTTAAGGATGAAATAGAGAAGGCCATAAAGGAATTGTTGTATATGGGACATATCAGGCCTAGTTCTATTCCTTTCTCTTCGTCAATTGTACTCATGAAGAATAAAGATGACACTATGAGGATGTTCATAGAATACATGGAATTGAACAAGAAGACCATAAAAAAAAAACATCCAATACCCGAAATTCATGAGATGATAGACAAGTTGGATGGGGAACTGTACTTCTCAAAGGTTGATCTATGATCAGGGTACCACCAGATTCAGGTCAAAGTGGAGGATATCCATAAAAAAACATTCAAGTGTCACTATGGGCACTATGAGTTTCTAGTGATGCCCTTCGGGTTGACTAATGCACCATCTACCTTTAAGTCATGCATGAACAATATCTTCAACATACAGTTGATGAAATTCTTATCAGTGTTCTTTGACAATATTTTGATCTACAACCGGACATGGGAGGAACATCTGAAGCACGTGGATGATATTCTCACCATTATGGAGGAGCAGTCACCTTTTTCCAAGGAAAAGTGTGAGTTTGGGTTGATAGAGATTTTATATCTGGGGAATGTGATTGGTATTAAGGGAGTAAAGGTACATTAAGAGAATATCCAAAAAATATTAGATTATTCCACCCCTATATCACTCACATATCTGTGAGGATTCTTTGGGATATGCATTTATTATAGGTGCTTTGTGAAAGGATTTTCATAATTGGTTGCGCCATTGACAAACCTCACCAAGAAGGGGGTGTTCTGATGGTCAAAATATGCACTGGTAGCATTCAACAGAATGAAGAAGGTGATGAGAACTTGCCCAATATTATCATTCCCATATTTCATGCAACATTTTGTCCCAGAGTGTGAAATCTAAGAGAGCCAAGAAAGATTTCACACTCATCGAATAGAGTGTGAAAGCTAAGAGAGCCAAGAAATATTTCACACTCATCGGATAGAGTGTGTAAGACAAGAGAGCCAAAGAATCTCTATATAATCTATGATAAGGATATGTTGGACATCATGCATGCATTGGCCAAGTTCAGACAATACGTGGTAGGAGGACGCTTTATGGTTAGGACTGACCACAACAACTTGAGATATTTATTGGAGCATTGGGATCTAAACGAGGGACAATAGAAATGGGTGAGTAAAGTGTAGGCATATGGAGGGAGTGCATGATTTTCCAACAGAACAAGTCAGAGTTTACACATCCTGTGGGACTACTTCAACCATTTCCGATTCCGGAGAAGAAGTGGGATAACATTTCCATGGACTTCATCATAGGATTTCCAAAGGTGCAGGGCAGGGACTGTATCTACATGGTAGTGGAAATATTGACTAAATATTCACACTTATTTTTTATTCTTTCAAAGTACAACGAATATCAGGTAGTAGATTTATTCTTCAGGGAGGTGTTCAAACTCCATGGTATTCCGAGGAACATAGTCAGTGATTGGGATAACAGGTTTCTCAATGTGTTTTGGAAGGCATTGTTTAGTTTATTCGGGACGGAGTTGACACCTAGTACTAGCTACTAGAGGATATCAAGATGGAGCTACTAGAGGGTATCAATATCCACAATACCTTGCATGTATCATGCCTCAAGAAGGTATTAGGACAACATGTCACTGCTTCGACAAATATTCCTCCACTAGATGAGGAAGGGAAGTTAGTTCTAGCTCTTGAGAGGATTGTTGATGACATGGAATGAATGTTGAGGACAAGGTTCATTTGATTTACTTGTTTGTATGGAGAGGATTTCCTGCATAAGGTGTTACTTGGGAAAGAGAGAAGATCTTACAACACCCTAATCTGGAGTTGCTTGAGGACAAGAAATATTGGGAAGGGAGGGTTGTAATGTCCCCTTCCAATTGATCATGATAGGGGATTGCTCAATAGCCTATATGACTTTCATAGGCTATAGTCATCAAGGGAAAAGGGAGTCAAGCAGGTTTATTTGGTGTCACTAGATTAAAAGAATGAAAAATCCTAAATTGACATTAAATAAAATAAATAATTATATTTAAATAAAATTGGAAGGAAAATAAAGTGAGTGTTTGATTTGGTCAAAAAAAGGGAAAGATCTAGAAG